>JACCGJ010020698.1:0-23715 GCA_013407085.1 Atriophallophorus winterbourni
GAAATAGAAATGGTAGTGAGACTCCAGCGTGTACTCGCATGCAGCTCACTACCGTTGGCCAATCAATTTAGCACGATGTTAGCCGCATAGCACAGAAATGCTGCACGATTGCACATCCGTGCAGCGAGGTGCCGGAATGCCACCTCGTGGCTATGTATGTGTGTATGAAGCCTTATAAAACCAAAATACCACTCAATGAGTGACTGCATGGGTTAAGATACTGTCATCTTGCCCGGGCCTAGACAGATATTCTATAAAATGGCAACCGGACTCCAGCGTGTTTCCACATGATTGCACGCCCATGCATGATTATCACACAATTAGCGCCATAGTCTCTCTGAACTTCGTAACCAAAATAATCCAGCCACGTCCAATTCTCTATGGTCTCGAGCTCAATATGCAAAGTAGGTACGAACCTTACAGCATTGGCTAAATATAGTCGAACTAATTAAAATAGCAAGCAGTGCTGGCAGCGTAGTCAAATTAGCCAACTTATTTGGTCAAGTGGTTTCGAAAACAAGCTAGTGATACCATCGCCTAATCCAAAGTAAGAGAGAGACTGATTACCTGTATAGAATTGTCGCGCTGAGACTCGACCTTAACGTGGTGCGATGGTTTGTGCACCTGTAACGAGATAAAGTGAATGATACTTTCAAACGATTGAGAAGATAACGCCTGATAGAAAGGCTTTAATCAACTATAGATTTGGGCATATAGACTGTAACGAGAAAAGAGAACTGTTAAAAGAGTAAAGCAGTACAATATGTTTAATATACGTGTGTGTTTATAAAGAAGGAAAGGTATGGAAAATAATACGACCTTCTTCTCGGCGGGAAAGAAATGTATGTTATAATAAGTCACGCCTATCGATTTCGGAGACAGTAAGGTCTGACTCTTTGTTGCTGCGTGATGAGTTGTTCGGTATTATTCTTTTCGATAGGAGTATTTGAAGGTGTGTCACAATCAAGAGTTTCGGGGGGTGAGTCCACTTGTTCGGAGCCAGTTGCTTGCAGTGATTGATCTACTGGGGCTAATCTTCGCAATAAGACGGTTTCCTCATGACCATCATGATAACGTACGTGCGCGTACTGGGGATTGCACTCCAACAGTTCGCCTTCCTCTACGAGCGGATCATACTTGGAATTACGAACATTCTTCTGAATGAGTATCGGTCCAGGTACCAATAACCAATTCGGAAGACTAGTACCGGCAAGCGATCTGCGATTGTGCAGAAACATACGTTCGTGTGGAGTGGCATTAGTAGCGGTGCATAGAAGTGACCGTACCGCGTGAAGCGCATCCGGGAGCACCTGTTCCCACTGCTCTGTACTCAGCCCTCGGTTTCGCAAACTGAGAGAGATTGTTTTCCACAGTGTACCGTTCAAACGCTCTACCTGTCCATTTCCTTGAGGATTATATGAAGTAGTTCTACTGGTGGCAATTCCTCGAGAGCGGAGGAAAGCTTTAACATCAGCAGACATGAAAGAAGGTCCTCGGTCAGAGTGGATATAGGATGGCATACCAAAAATTGAAAATAGTTCGATAAAACGGGAAATAATTGTGGAACTGGTCATATCTGCACAGGGGAAAGCAAAAGGGAAACGTGAAAATTCATCGATTACGGTCAGTAAATAGTGATTGCGTGTGGAAGATGGAATAGGTTCTTTAAAATCGACGCTAAGGCGCTCGAACGGTTTGGTTGCGTTAATCAGAGGGTCATTAGAGGGATAGTAGAAATACCTCCACGTGGTGCCAGCTGGGTGGGCTCGGTTCTCCGAGCTCAGCGAAAGGTTCGGCGGTGGTGTCTGAGGGTGTGGTGTGTTTTCGCCTGGCAAGCGTTCTCCCTATAAAAAGCCACAAAAATCCAATGATGACATCACGACGCGGCAGATGTGACTCGCCGCTCCAAAAGTCACTGCCCCTTGTCCTATCCAAGGACATTGTATGGTGCACATGCAAAAACTGAAGTCACCAACCTATCAACGGGGTTATCGGGCTCCGAACTGGAAATTCCCAGAAAAGGGCGTATGAACTGCTTCGTCGGTCACCGGCCACCGATAGGTGCGAACCTCTCTCGCTCCACTGCCTTGTGGGTAAAGGCTCGGGGTGGGACCCCCTAAATGAAATCTCCCCTACTTCGGTGTAGGCAACCGGGTAGTATCATGCCTACGTTCAACGATGCCGATGACAACACTTTGTACCCCCTTCTCGCTTTGTACATCTCATTGTTTATGTTGAACGGCACTATATCTGTATCAGATTGTGCAAATAATAATAATAGTAGAACTTTGGTTTCAACTGTGAGCAAACGGTACATTGTTGAATGACAGTTTTTACATTATCCACGGAGAAAAATAAATTTTTTGATTTCACAAAATGGAACAAGCGAGTGATGCCAGGATGGCAGAGTGAGTCATGAATGCTTTTCAAATGTGTGAGAGATTGAATGCTTGAACAAAAACCTCGAGATAACGCATCCGCTACCAAGTTGCTTGGACCAGGACGATAGACCACGTCTTATGAGAACTGGGAAAGCTCTATGCGCCAACGTTGGATTTTATCGTTCTTAATTTTGCTTGCAGCTTTGGAATCATACGTATAGGCGACAGAACGCTGGTCTGTGATCAACTTGAAATGACATCGGATGAGATAATGCCGCCACTTCCGGATGGCTTCGACGATCGCACATGCTTCTTTCTCTACCGCTGAGTGATTGTGTTCACAATGAGATAGAGTTCGAGAGAAAAAGGCTACCAGGCGGCCGCTTTGGTTAAGGGTTGCGGAAATGGCTATGTCTGAGGCGTCGGTTTCAACGACGAGAGGGACATTACGATCGATAGAAAACAGAGATGCTTGAACCAATTCAGATTTTAATGTGTTGTATGCCTCCATAGCCTTGCCTGACAGAGGGAATGTTTGATTGTGAGTCAGATGATGGATTTTGTCGGAAAACTTTGAAAACCACTGGGAATAATATGAAAACATGCCGACAACCCTTTGTTGGGCTTTCGAATCGGTTGGAGGTGGAAGCTTCAGCAGCGCTTCGAAGCGTTCTGGATCCGGTTTTACTGTTCCTGCTGACACTTCGTATCCAAGTAATTTGATTTGTTCGACACCATAAACGCACTTGTCACGATTCAAAGTTAAACCATACTTTTCCACCACCTGCATAAACTTGCTCAAATTAATATCATGTTCTTTCTTATCCGCTCCGCAAATTGTGATGTCATCAATGTAAACGTATGTGCCTTGAAGTGATTCAGTACGAATAAGTTCATCCATAACCCTTTGAAAACAGGTGACCCCGTTTGTAACACCGAATGGCATGCGTTTGAAATGATACAGGTTGCCACATGCTTCAAACGCGGTGTATTCACGTTCATTGTTTTTATAGGGATCTGATGATAAGCACTTTGAAGATCCAATGCGCTGAAGACACGGTAATGAGAGATTTTATCAATTAAATCATCAATGCGAGGCAAAGGATAGGCATCCAAGTATGTGAAGCGATTTATGGTTTGGCTGTAGTCAACAACCATGCGTTTTTTATGGCGTTCGTTAGTTGTGATCAAAACCTGTGCTCGCCAGGGTGACTGAGATGGTTCAATTATGCCATCTTTCAGCCACTTGTTAACTTCAGTCTGGATGAATAGTTCGTCACTGTGACTATGTCGCCTCGATTTAGTGGATATTGGCCGACATGATGGGTCGAGATGAACAAAAAGTGGAATCGGTGGTAGAGTGGCAACAGAGAGGCCACACAAGGAAAAAGGGGGTTGAATCCCCTCGAAAGGAATTTCTACCATCTGATGCCGTTGAAGGAAGTCATGACCTAATAATACGTCAGCACAAAGGTCAGGAAGAATAGATAGTTTAACATTATCATAAGAATTGTTTTTATGGATAATGGAAACGAAACAGTGACCTTTGGTACTACTTGTCATTGATGTAGAAGCCAGAACGATTTGATTTTTAGACTCTAGTACCGGCCATTTGTGTTCACGTATGATTTCTTCAGAGACATAACTTTCAGAACTTCCGGTGTCAACCAGGGCATGGAGCGTTATACCATTGACACGGATTTTAGTAATTGCTTTCTTTAAACTGGTTGGCACGGCAGCTGTGGCAATGGCTGATGCAAGAAATGCGCAAGCAGGAGCATTATGTTTGACAAAGTTTGTAGAACGACAAACTTTGATGAAATGTCCTTTCTTGCCACATGATTTACAAATGGCTTCTCTAGCAGGGCATTTGTGACGTGGATGTCGATCATATCCACAGAAGAAGCAATTATCTGGAAGCCTTGAGTGAGCAGTTGCCAAGGTTGTATCCGACTTAGAGGTATCGAGGTCTATGGTTTCCTTGGGAGATGCTTTGCAAGTAATGGCAGGAGCTGACGATGCATATGAATTAGACTGTCGCTGAGCCAAGTCCAACGACTTTGCTTGATCGAAAGCTGTCTGTAGATCGAGACATTTATCTTCCAGCAAACGTTGCCTGATAGGATTTGATAGCAATCCAGAAATAAACGCATCACGCGTTGCATCATTTTGATTTTCAGTTGCGCTCACGGATTTGAAATTACAGTCTTTAGCGAATGTGTGCAATCTCTGAACAAACTGGTCGAGGTTTTCGGTTTGTGCGTGTTTGCAGGTCGCCAAAACATGTCGTGCGAACACTTCGTTTTTTGGTTGCACGTATAGGGACTGAAGAGTGGCTACGGCCGATTCATATGTTGTGCATTGAGATATAAGTTTGTACACAGAAGGCGACAGAAAATGAATCAAAGTTTTGAGTTTGTCTGGTTTGTGTGATTCTATTATTTCAAGAAAATTGCTGAATGTGTAAAACCAATGCGCCCAGGAGTCGGCAGCGTTTGAAGCGTTCGGATCGGCGTCCAAGCGATCAGGTCTGAGTAAACGATCCATTTATAGTTGATCAAATTGTAACGAGATAGAGTGAATGATACTTCCAAACGATTGAGAAGATAACGCCTGATAGAAAGGCTTTAATCAACTATAGATTTGGGCATATAGACTGTAACGAGAAAAGAGAACTGTTAACGGAGTAAAGCAGTACAATATGTATGTATCTGTCTAGACCTGGGCAACCTGACAGTATCTTAGCCCACGTGCAGTCTCTGACTGTGCGGCACTTTGCCTGGATCAGGCTTGTGCTTTCATACCATGTATGAAAATAATACGTCAGCACCTACGTGACCAATTGAGCTATACTGGGAGGTGTCTTTTGGTGCGAGCAGAGCTACTCATACCAGGAAGGTCGATGGATAGAGCTCAGACAAACTCTATCTTAACTTACTGCCTTGTGGTTCAAGCTTTTAACCAAAGGCTCCGGGTGGGGCCCCCTAAGCCAACCCTCTACTTCGGCCTGGGAAATCGGGAAGTATCACGCCCACAAGCAATTATGAAAATACAGGTAAAAAATGGCTGGTCACATGATCTCACGCTTTCTGCTCTCTGCTCAAAATGCTTTAAATGATCTCACACTGTTTTCCGTTTTGTGGTTCTTCGGGTAGCCCTAACAGAAGTGCAGCTTGTTCATTGAGGTTTCCAAACTTAGCTACTTCGAATATTTAGCCTGCTTTGAATGCCTCCAGAGCGTACCATTTAAATTAACGGCGTTTAATGTACCGACTTTAGCTTGCATCGGACAACACGCAGCCTTGGCTCGCACACTTGATAGCCTCGATATCGATATTTGCTGTTTGTCGGAAACACACATGCATAACTCTAGCTCAGTTACGGATGTGCAATCATTCAGTATTTCTGTGCTGTGCTGCTAACATCGTGCTAAATTTATGGGCCACCGGTAGTGAGCCGCATGCTGAAACACGCTGGAGTCTCACTACCATTTCTATTTCTTTTGTAATGTCTGTCTAGGACTAGACAACCTGTCAGTATCTCAGCCCACGTGCAGTCTGACTGTGCGGCACTTTGCCTGGATCAGGCTTGTACTTTCATACCAGTTACGCGATTGTCTAACCCTTCGAACTTACGCAAGTCACAATATCTACGCCTGTCCACTGATGACGATGCCATGGTATCTGGTCAAGCTGGTGTCGGAATCGTTTTGAGTGAGAGAGCTGAGGTCGCACTGTTAGACTGGATCCCAGTCGACAGTCGCCTTTGTGCAGTTAGACTACAGGGTTCCTGCAATAAAGGCCGATTTCACAATCAATCCCGCAACCTGTTTGTGGTTGCTGCCTATGCACCGACTAATTGTAGCCCTGAACTTGACAAGGATGAGTTTTATGGAAGATTACAAGAACTCATTAGGCTTGCATCGAGAAGTGACATCGTTGTCTTAGCTGGAGACATAAACGCACGTGTAGGCCGTCTATCTTTAAACAAGCATTTCGTGAGTGGAAGGTTTGGTCTCGATTGTCATCGTAATGACAACGCGAAAGATTGCTTAGCTTGTGCTCAGAGCACAGACTCTACCTTGTCAGCAATACCTTCCGCCATTAGACGCGTCACTGCTCCACCTGGAAATCTCCATCGGCGGCCCTGTTCACCCAAATTGACCATATTGCTATCAGTTACTCGTGGCGAGGGAGTGTGCAAGATTGCCGTTCATACTGGGGCACCTGTCAAGAGTCCGATCACGCGTTAATCTGTGCTAAGCTCTCAATGCGTTTTGGCGGGAAACGTAGAAACATTCCAAGGCAGTTGAATGTTGCCAGGCTTAATGATCTCCCGGTTCTCCAAAGATTTCAGGCCAATTTGAGTTTGAGTTCCCAAAAATAGTATCGATGAACAATGGAGTGGGATACAAACCTTATTGGAAACAGCCGCGTTGGATAGTTGTGGGCTGACTTCCCGTACAGCTGAACACTGGTTTCTGCTAATTCTCCAACTAATAGACCAACGTCGGTTGCTTTCTGCTGATAGCATACATGATGCTTCTCGAAGGCGTATTAAACGTAAACAGGTTGCCAGTTTGAGTACCGACAGGGAAAGTTGGTGGAGTTCTAATTCTACGGAAATGGAATCCGCGGCAGCTGTAGGCAATTTCAGAAAATTGTTCCAACTTATCAGAACTACTGGAAGCGGACGACCAGGCATCAGTGAGCTGATACGTGAAGCAGATGGTTATTTTAGCCGCGGGTGGCAGTGGGGATAAGCTCCCACTGTCTATAAAATGCTCCAATATGGCGCTTGTCTCAAATAACCTCTGACAAACAAATACAGTTTCTGGCCTGCATGAGTGGCTCCTATAGCCCAGCGGAACTGCTTCTACCAACAGGAGAAGGGGCGAGGGCGATTAACTGGTGCCTGAAAACCAATTTTCTTCGGGTAGATGGAGCTCGTTATCCTGGCAGGGCATTTCATATAATCGAAGGAAAACTCTGATTTTAAACCTCCGCTGCCTTGCGGGATACTCGATCGCGGGAAATGTTTCGAGCAGAGTCTCGCTGATCGTTAGTTGGTGCACACCACCTCTTTCTGGCAACTCCCTTCTGCCTTGCAGGTCGCACTTGGTTGTGCAAAGGATAGAGAAGCTGACTCGCACAAACGCCGAGTGGTGCTGGGGACACCTCTTGATAACCAAATTCCTAAGACTCTTCATTGAAGCCGACTCATCCTCCAGGAGGACATAGTCGCACAAAAGTAAGTAAGTAAGGCAATTAAAGAATTGTTCCAACTCATCAGAACTACTGGAAGCGGACGACTAGGCATCAGTGAGCTGATACGTGAAGCAGATGGTTTGCCAATTTTTAACATGCACAGGCGCATGGAGCGATGAGCAGAACATTTCGAGGCACAGTTTAACTGGCCTTCTGCACCCATTGATTTAGAGAATACCGAACACTGTTCCCTTAGTCGATTTCTCTCGAGGTTCCGACTCGATCAGATATTTACAATGTACTCCGGAGCCTTAAACGCCATAGGGAATCAGGTACTGATGCTTTAGTACCGTCATTGTTCAATGATGGCGGTTTCGCTTTAGTTTGCGAACTTCAAGCCCAGTTCGCCAACATATGGGCTGAGGAACGCGTTCCGATCCCTTAGAGTAAATCAGTAATTGCTCCGATTTTCAAAAAGAACGAAGCGATTCCTGTGTAAATCATCGGGGTATCAGTCTCATTTCAGTAGCTCCTAAAATACTGGCCTCCATCCTGCTTCACCCTTTGAGTACCAAACGGGAAGAGCAAATCCGTGAGGAGCAAACTGGGTTTCGTGCTGGTCGAGGCTTCCTAGATCAAATTTTCTCACTCCGTCAGTTACTGGAGCAACGCCACGTATTTCGTTGGCCAACTATGGTAGTATTCCTTGACATCCGAGCGGTATTCGATACAATCGATAGCGAAAGTCTTTTGAACTGTCTGCCTAGACTTGGAGCACCCGAGAAGTATGTTTTGATCTTGAAAGCCTTATATTGCTAAACTTCGGGCAGAGTTCGAGCGTACGGACAATTGTCGTCCTCGTTCAATATCTCCAGCGGGGTGCGGCAGGGCTGCTCTATATCGCCATTCCTTTTTAACCTCGCGATCGACGATGTCCTAAGGATAGCTTTAGCTGGTCTGGTGGGCGCAGGATTTGAACTTCTGCCGGGTGGGAGAGCTACCGATCTAGAGTATGCGGATGAGATCGAACCTCTGGGAGATGACCCTCATAATGCAACAAGCCATGGACCGCCTGGCACATGAAGCTTCAAGGTATGGCACGTGCTTTGCACCTAACAAGTGTAAGACACTTACCCAGAGTTGGAGCGGCTCTCTTCCAAATCTAACTGTGTGCGATGTCAATCTTGAATTGGTCGACAGCTTTGTTTACCTTGACAGTTGTATCTCTGCTGGCGGTTGTGTCGAGGACGAAATCTCACAGCGTGTTCGCGAAGCAGGTGTCGCGTTTGCTAACCTTCACCACTTGCTTCACTCCATACTAAAGGCCGAGTGTATAACGCTGTGGCGCGCGCTACGCTACTTTATGGCTGCGAAACCTGGTTTATCCGAGCGGAAGATGTCCGTCGGCTTTCTGTTTTTGACACGCGTTGCCTGCGTACGATGTCTCGCATTTGGTGGCAGAATCGCGTTACAAATATAGATGTCTGCAAGTGGGTGTTAAGACCAGGTGGCCACGGACTGAGAAAAATGCTGATGCTTAGGCTCAGTTGGGCGTATTCGTTTGCCTGGGTGGGGTCAAAAAGCTTTACCTAATAGTTGGCTGAAAACCTTGCGAAATATAAGGCTGCAAACCGAAGTCAGTGGCGTCAATGTATCTTATTAGGTGTCATAATTTTTTTAATCCGGTATTATTTGGTGTAAAAACATAAAAGCAAAACAAAAAATTTAAAAGCGCATGCAGTAAAACTACAAAAACAAGCTGCTTTTTGCGCATTTGCGTTTGCATATTCCGCTTGCCCGCTTTCCCTTTTCACGCGCTTGCTTATCTGCTTTTCCTGTTTGATATTGCTTGGTACTGTCTGGCTCCAGACTTGTGCTTCATGATGATGATAATCGATTAGGTGAGAAATCGGAGCGACCCAACCGCCACATTACATAAACACTCTAAGTCTCTAACTAGTGAAGTATCTAAATTGGAATAGTCCCCACTATAGATTGGGGTCCAGATATCTGATATCTCGGTGGTTAGTCACAACTGAGGATGTCTGCAAACCGTTTTCAATGTAGATCTTGCTGTATAAATCTTGCTATTTCGTTTAGGTAAGCTTGTGCGTTCATCAAGTGCAGTGATAAACAAAGAAACTTATGACGTGACGGTAATAGCCGCAATGAAATTATCTCGATTATGTTGATTTTCGCAATGGCGCTACTTAAATGCTAGGTATGATCGCCAGCTCAAAGTTTGTACGTGTTTTTCATTTCAAAACACATTGAATTTGTTAAATCCCTTCCCTATTTCTTGTTAAGTTTACGTCCGTTGTAATGGTATAACAGAATGGAAAATTGTTGTTTTCCGAAAAATCTACTCTATGGTGAGTTGCAATTAGGAAGTCGACCATTGGGCAGACCGCACTTGCAGTACAAAGATGTTTGCAAAAGATATATGAAAGCTCTTGGCATTGACCCCGCGAGTTGGGAGCAACTTGCTCTTGACCGCTCACATTGGGGGCATTGTGTAAAGCGTCGTCTGCAAGCTGGGGAGAGAAGATACAGCTCTTTGCTGCTGAACGCAGATCACGCCGCCGGCGTGCAACTGACGCCCTACAGCCGAGTTCTGACCATCGTTGCAAGCGCTGCGGGAGAGATTGTTCCTCCCGAATCGGACTGATTAGTCATTCAAAAAGCTGTTAAACATGAAAATTCATGCGACTGTGATGCACATCCATGGTCGACATCGACCGAAGGAGGCCAACAACAAAACAACTGCATTTTCTTTTCACGATAACGACGACGAGTTTGATCCTGAGGATATTGGAAATAATGAACTTCGCCAAGCGGTTCCCCAACACTTTTTGCCGATCTCAATATCGAGGTTAAGCTGCAGCTGTTTCATATGCTTGCTCTTATCAAGAGCCGTGGTTTCAAAGTCTTCAGTCGCTGTCTTAGTTGCGATCGTTTTTTCAGGTGTTGGATGATCCAATGTCTTTTAGAGTATTTAAATGTTGACGAACCTTTGGGTGTGGCAGATCACCGACTTATCTAATTTTCTTGACGTAATCAAACATGCTCATCTGCCGGGGAGCTGACTACTTGTGTTCGTTTGCCTATTTGAGGTCCAAAACAATCACCTAATAACTTGTTGGAAACCTTAAGTAATATCGCTGCAAAACGAAATCAGTGGCGCCGATGTCTTTTCTTGTCTATATCATAACTTTCGAAGCTTTTATCATTCTGTCCTATCGTCTTGAACCAAAAGTACAAAGTCGCAACTCACTGTATTTTCACGGTGCCCTCCAGTTCGCACTGACTCTCACATGGAGTCTGGCAAAATGCTGCCGTCGTGGACTGCACTTTTACTGAGCTATTGCCAGGTTGCTCAGACTTATTCAATTATATGGGAAGCAGATGTTGTCATTGAGAATGCATTGTGTTCTCACATGTCGCTTATTAGCAGTGGCAATCAATTTTTCTTAATATCAACTGTGTAAAGCTGAAGCTTTACACGACTAATAACGTTTTTCGTTGTAATATTGATTTATAATGGCAGATTATCTTGCTCAAGTTGTGCTGGCCAATTTTGTACACATTGGATTGTCGATATTTGAAAATTGTTCCTTTTTCGTTGCTGCATCCACCGCCGAACTCCGGGATAGCCAAACCACAATATTTCATAGACAGTCGAGCACTAACCGATTTCTTGATAAATTCAACTCAGTTATCATTATGAAAGCACAAGCCTGATCCAAGCAAAGTGCCGCACAGTCAGAGACTGCACGTGGGCTGAGATACTGTCAGGTTGCCCAGGCCTAGACAGATATGAGGGGAAATAGAAATAGTAGTGGGACTCCAGCGTGTTTCAGCATGCAGCCCATCTACCGGTGGCCAATCAATTTAGCACGATGTTAGCCGCGCAGCACAGAAATACTGCACGATTGCACATCCGTGCAATCATTGCAGACTGAGGTCCCCACGATGCAATATTGCTTGGGTTATTTACCTCTGATGATGTGTCCCAAAATCTTATTGACTGGTAGTCTGGCTATAATTAACGTGTTGGTGTTTTTGAGTAAATTTGTGTTTTTACGTTAGATTACTTGTTCGGACGCACTGCGGCGAAAGCATCGTCACCAGCATCATGAAGTAAAGTCTGGAGCCAGACAAAGTACAGTTTGTTTTTGTAGTCTCTCCTACTGAACCTATCACTGCGGTGAGTGTCTTGATTTCAGCGCGCAACGTCATGAACTGGTCATCTTGTCGTTTTTCACAGCATCTACTAGGCCTATCGAATAAGGTGCGATTTGGTAAAGGTTGAGGCATTCTTAAAACATGTCACAACCTTCGTAAACGAACAAACATTAGCATTTCTCTCAGTCCGTGGCCTCTTGGTCCTAACGCCCGCTTGCAGACGAGATGTTGCCACCGAATGTGACCAATCCTACGCAGGCAACGGTTTTCAAAAACATGAAACCGAAAGACATCGCTCTCGGATATACCATGTTTCATAAAGGAGGGTAACACGCATGACTGCGTTGTACACTCGATCATTAGTATGGAGTGAGACTGTGTCGACGCTACAAATGGTGAAGGTTAGCAAACGCTACACTCACTTGCGTACACGCTGAGATTTCGTCCTGGTCACAACTGCCATTTCAAAAGTGACATTACATAGCGTAAGTTTTGGTAAATGTTTACACTTATTAAGTAGAAAGCACCTTCAGGCTTCGAGTGCCAAGCGGTCCAGATCTTATTGTATTATGTTCGATTTTATCCGCATGCTCTTGATCGGTAGTCCTCTCACCCGACCGAAGTTCAGACCAGGTAAAGCTTTCCTTAGGACAAAGTTGAAGAGGAATGGCGATATAAGGCAGCCCTGCCGCACACCACAGGAGATATTGAACGAGGACGACAACTGCCCATCGGCTCGAACCCTACCCGAGGTTTGGCAATATAATGCTTTCGAGCTCCAAACATACATCTCGGTCAGTCTGTCTCAGCAGACAGTTCCATAGACCCTGGCGATAGATTGAATCGAATGCCGCTCGCATGTGTAGGAATACCACGATAGCTGGTCAACGAAACGCGTGGCGTCATTCCAGTAACCGGTGGTGTGTACAGATTTGATCGGCGCACCCACGCTCGGCACGAAACCCAGTCTGTTCCTCACGGATCTGCACATCCAATTTTACACTCGACCGGTGAAGCAAGATGGAGACAACTATTTTAAGAACCACTGTAATAAGACTGATACCCCGATGATTATCACATAAATCACGCTGTGTGTACGGGTGTGCAATCGTTCAGTATTTCTGTGCGGTAAGGCTAATACCATGCTTACTTGATTGGCTACCGGTAGTGAGCTGCATTCTGAAACATGCTGGAGTCTCACTGCCATTCCCACTTGTATTTTCTTTCCCTTATCTGTATAGACCTCGGCAACCCGACAGTATCTTAGTTCACGTGCAGTCAGTGACTTTGCGTCACTTTGCCTGTATCAGTACTGTGCTTTCATACATTCATACATACATCCCTTTTTGAAAATCGGATCAATTACAGATTCTCTCCAAGGCATCGGAATGCCTCCCTCAATCCATATGTTGGTGAAAAGCGCTTGATGTTCGCCAACTGGGGCACAACCGCCATCTCTGAACGACGATGGTACCCAGACATCAGCGTCTGATGTCCTGTGACATATAAGGCAGTGTGAGACACGAAGTATCCAACTATGCTAATTAACGACACAGAATAGTTGTTTTGCATGTACCAGATATTTGGGATTTTCCTTTCAGTTTCATATGCTATATCCTTATAGACGTGCATAGTTTCTCAGCTTGTGATTTCATGCACATGCATAAATTATAGAAATTAAGAAGCTTTTCACTTGTCAAGTACGAACTGCTTTTGTATCGTTAGTGGATTCTGGATCCTCGTATTTTGTACCATGAAAGGTTCTTCTCTGATAACGATGTTACTGATGGAAGTGCCTTGTCCTTCTGTTAATATGAACTAATGTACTAAAATACTACATTTCTAGCTAGCCAAAGCCCTATTTTCGACGCACAATGCACGAAGCGTTACTGTTTGTTTGTGAACTTGGAGCACGGGGTGTGTAAGTTTTGCAAAACCGTGGCAAAGACTTTTAATTTCTGGGAGTCTTAGTTACGTGTTTGGTGTACTGGTTACTTTTGCCATCGACGATGACCCATTTCCATAATTTCACTGTCATACATGGTGCGCATTATCAGTACTGGTTAGTGCTGTTCGAAATGGCTCAAATACCTGATTTGTGCCTCGAGGACATGAGATTGTGATTTCACACACTGGATTTGATGTATTGATTTGATTTAGCATAAATCTCTGATGTTGAGCAGCACTAGAACTTCGTTCGGACAGCACTGTCCTGCGCTACTTCTGAAAGCTGTCAACCCACCCGCGCTTTGCCACGCTCTTGGATCTCGGCCCAGTCACTTGCTTTAATCGATCACCGTCGAACTTTACCCACCGGCACTGAACACAACCGTGCTCGGAGAGAATTCAATACCCGCTTAAAGGTCAGCTTAAGGAATGACCGCGAGTTCTGGTGGACGCAACGTGCTTGTGAGATGGAGGTTGCAGCCGCATCGGGCAATACTCGCAAATTGTTTCAGTTAATTAGAGCTATTGGTTCGAAACTGAATACAGTGAGCGAGACTATTTGCGAAACTGACGGCTCGCCGATCACCAATCTTAGTAGACGCTTAGAACGATGGGCTGAGCATTTTGGTGCTCAGTTCAGCCAGCCACCTCCTCCGACCTCGCCGCCTGAGACACCGATTTGCACGCCTTGGCCCGTTTCCTTAGCCGCTCCTGATCTCCAGGAGGTGAAAGAGGTAATTCGAGCACTGAAGCGCCACAAGTCACCTGGTCCTGACGACCTCCACCCTATTTTGTTTAAGGAGGGAGGTGATCTTGTGGCAGCGGAGTTACGTGATTTGTTTACCAAAGTATGGGCTGAGGAGCGGGTCCCGGCGTCATGGGGTGAATCGACGGTTATCCCAATCTTTAAGAAGGGCGCACGGAATCTGTGTTCCAATCATCGTGGGATATCCCTTACTCCTGTCGCGTCTAAACTCCTGGTTTCCATCCTCCTTCGTCGGCTATCGCCCATTCGGGAGTTACGTTGCCGTGAGGAACAGGCTGGATTCCGCCCGGGGCGAGGATGCGTGGATCAGGTTTTTGTCCTGCGACAGTTATTAGAGCACAGACACCTGTACCGGCGACCAACCATCGTACCTTTTCTGGACATCCGGGCCGCGTTCGACTCGGTGGACAGAACTACTCTTTGGAACTGCTTGCTTAGGGGTGGCATCCCTCCTAAGTATGTCGCCATCTTGAAGGAGCTCTATTCTCATTCTTCAGGGAGGTGTAACGTTCTTTATACGATCCGAATTAAGTAGAGAAGGAAGACGGGTTTGAGTGGAGTAAGCAACGCTTTACTATTCTAAGAATGAGCGTACAATAGCTGAAATGCAAACAAGATGTGTTAGTCAACGGTATATAGAAAGTATACAACAAACAATCATGATATTCACCCGGGCTTTGAAATGGAAGACAATCTTTCGTGCTGGATGAGGTCAACACAGAAAAATCAAGCTTCTCGAGTTCTCAAATTGTAAGGACGGATGCGTTGTTGTTGTTCCAAAATTTGAGGGTAACACAGAGAGTCAATTTCGGTGGGGGGTACACATAATTGGTCATCTAGATCAGGATTGGCATTACTGGCGGATAAGCACCGTAGGGAAATCCTGCAGCCATCGCATTCGCAATATCTGGGTATAACATATTTCCTTGATCGTAAGGATAGCGAGAACCTTCATATGGATGCGAATACCTTCCTCCTCGTCTTGGTGAAGCGTAGCCACGCGATGGACCACGAGCGACTGAACGTGAACCACGAAAGCTTGAACCTTTGCCAGAACGATCCATCCTTGCAAATTCTACACGCACTCGCGAGCCGCATAAGTTAAGCCCGTCTAACGCTCGTACTGCTTTTTCCGCGTCTGTCGATTTTACATAGTGCGCAAATGCAAAACCGGGAGGGTTTCGAGCAATCCATACGTCGTCAACGTCGCCGTATTTTGAAAGCTCATGCATGAGATCATCTTTTGTGACGGTATCCAGCTAACCGCCAATGTAAACTTTCTTCACCCTAGAAGGGTTCGATGACGCCATCTTTTGTAATTGTTTAATTTTAGTGGCGATAAAAACTTCATCATCTGGGGTATGGTGTCGAGACTTTGTAGCGATCGGTTTACAGTCAGGTGCGAGATTTGAAAACAAGGCGGATGATGTCAGTTGAGCCGCTGTCACTCCGCATAGAGCGAGCGTACCCTGGGTGCCACCAAACGAAATTTCAATTTTGTCATGCAGGCCCAAAAAATCATGTCCGAGAAGGACATCAGTACAAAGACCAGGGAGCACTGATATTCTGAAGCGGTTGTATGATATACCGTTGTACTGGATATCAACGTAACAAAAACCACATGTCTCACATGAGAGTGACGTAGAAGCCATGGTAACCGAAGATTTTTCAGGATGTACGATCCAGCCATTTGCTTTTACAGCTGATTGTGATATATAACTGGAAGAACTTCCGGTGTCAAATAGGGCATGGAGGCGGACTTTGTTAACAGTTATTAACGCGGATGCGCGAGACAAGTAGACCAATGACGGTGTTGAAATTGTTGTAGAAAGTAAAGGACTGAATGTACAGTTTGAGATTTGTGTAGATTGTTTCGATCTGCATACACGTTGAAAATGACCCCGTTTGCCGCAAAGATTACAAATAGCTTCGCGCGCCGGACATTTAGAACGAGGATGTTTTGTCCGACCACAGAAATAGCAACTTTGAGTAGACAGTGCTGAAAAATTAACCTCCTTATCGCAAGCATCAGATCGTGGTGATAACTTAGATACACTTTCAGAATGATTCGAAGCAGTTGAGCATGAAAACGACTGATTGTTTCCATATGATTGTGACTGCTTGTGTGCCAGTTCAAGCGATCTTGCGAGTTGATGTGTTTCGTCCAAGGAAAGATCGTTATGAGCCAAGAGTTTTTCGCGGATAGAATGGGACAAAATCCCGTTTATTATGGCGTCACGAACACATTCATTGTGATATTCAGCCGCAGTGACTGCTTTGAATTCGCAGTCTTTAGCTAAAGACTTTAGCTTTTGAACAAACTGGTCAACGTCTTGTCCATTTTCTTGTTTACATGTTTGCAAGAGGTATCGTGCATAGATAATATTACTAGGACGAACATATATTTGGCGTAGAGTATTGACTGCAGAGTGATAATCCTTGCAGTCCGCGACATAGTCATAAACCAATGGATCCAAAAAATGTATGAGAGTTTCCAATTTATCGAGCTTGTCAGAATCCACTGAATTGAGGTACGTGTTAAAAGTCCGGAACCAGTGATTTCAGCGTTTAGTGGCGTCTGGAGAGTTTGGATCAGCATCGAAAAATCTTGGACGCAGAGTTGATTCCATTGTATTAAGCTTGGATAAGAACTGGATACCGTCCAAAGATGATCTCATGCATGAGCTTTCAAAATACGGCGACGTTGACGACGTATGGATTGGCTCGAAACCCCTCCCGGTTTTGCATTTGCGCAATATGTAAAATCGACAGACGCGGAAAAAGCAGTACGAGCGTTAGACGGGCTAACCTTACGGTTCTCTGCTGGTATCAGAGCATGCTATGTACGCTCATTCTTAGAATAAGTAATTGTAACGTTCTTTATACGATCCGAATTAAGTAAGAGAAGGAAGACGGTTTGAGTGGAGTAAGCAACGCTTTACTATTCTAAGAATGAGCGTACAATAGCTGAAATGCAAACACGATGTGTTAGTCAACGGTATATAGAAAGTATACAACAAACAATCATGACAGGGTCTACGGCAGCCTATCGCCGGCGTTCCCCACAACCAGTGGCGTGCGCCAGAGCTGTCCGCTGTCCCCATTTTTGTTCAATTTTGCGATCGAGGATGTCCTCCAGAATGCTCTCCGTAGCTTCACTGAGGGTGGGATCGAGCTACTTCCAGGTAACCGTGTCACTGACCTTGATTATGCCGATGACATTGCTTTGCTTGGTGATGATCCGGTGTTCCTACAGAATGCCCTGAACCAGCTAGCATTGGAGGCGTCTAGGTACGGATTGCACTTAGCTCCAACTAAGTGTAAGGTTCTTCTTCAAGATTGGGAGGGGTTGCAGCCCACTCTGACGGTCGATGACCTCAGTCTGGACTGTGTGGAACAGTTCACCTATCTTGGTAGCTGCATCACGGCGGGAGGAGGGCTGGAAAGTGAGATCGGCTCTCGCATTGCGAGAGCTCGCTTCGCGTTCACCAGTCTAGGTCATCTCTGGAAGCGGTCTGACGTGAGTTTGAGACTCAAGGGGAGAGTTTACCTGGCCTCAGTCAGGTCGGTCTTGCTTTACGGGTGCGAGAGCTGGGCAGTACGCGCAGAGGAGCTCCGGCGCTTGGAGGTGTTTGAACATCGATGTTTACGGAGGCTTGCACGAGTGTGGTGGCAACACCGCACTAGCAACGTTGAAGTGAGGCACGCCCCTATTTCGGTGTAGGCAACCGGGTAGTATCATGCCTACGTTCTACGATGCCGATGACAACGCTTTGTACTCCCCTTCTCGATTTGTACATCTCATTGTTTATGTTGAACGGCACTATATCTCTATCAGATTGTGCAAATATAATAATAATAATAATTGAGGCACCGTGTTCTAGGTGTGGACAGCCTGATGCTACGAGACCTAATCGACCGTTCCCGACTCCGCTGGCTAGGGCATGTCTTGAGAATGAAGCCCGAGCGCCTACCCTTCCGCGCGCTGCGTGTGTCGGTTGGCCCAGGCTGGCGGCGGTGTTCAGGTGGACAACCGCTGACCTGGAAGAAGGCCTTAAAACGCTTGACGTCGGGTTTAGCTCGGGTCGGACGAACGCGGCTTCCTGGGTGGGGTCCAAGGGATAGTGAGTGTCTGTGGCTTGACACGCTGTCGACGATGGCTGAGAACCGGCAACAGTGGAGAGAGTGCATTCTATTTTGTGTTCCCCCCTCAAATTTGTAAAAAAAAATCAAAAAAATCGACATGTGGAACAATGGACAAAAAATTCCCCCTCATATTGTACCTTTTTTTCTTTTTCTCGTGCATTGCCGGGTGGCACTTTTTCATTTTTAAATGATTGTGTAAAATATATATATATATAGCATGAATCTCCTTGTACTATGGAACTTGTCAAAAGATGCTTATTCACTTTCGCGTGCCCCAAGACTCAAATAAAATTTTTTATCCGTTACCTACCTGCACATACTCTATTGCGGATTTAGCACTCTTTATGATCAATAAGTAAACATAATGCACTCATATTCTCCGTTTTTCTGAGCGACAGATTAATGGAATGAGGATAGGAAATTTAGACCAATTTCATTTATGATTGGTACGGATGTTCACACGTTCATCTACTGAATTTATATATGTGGCGTAACGTTTGACTATCTTCAAATGAGAAGGCAATCGGGGTTTACTTTTATCTATGTTGAACTTTTATGGTTAGTTCAACTTCACTTTGTATGCGCTTGAACTTTACAAGATCGCTTTTCCGTCACATTTCATGCCCAGGCTAGTTTGGTGAAATATTTTCTGCATTCTTCTGCTTGTGTCAAATAAACCTTCATTTTTCTTGTAAATCTGAGTTCCAGTATAATAATTATGGAAAGGACTTTAGTATGCGCCTTTACAGTCGCCGTAACGTTCCTTTAACTAATAGAAACTAATTCGTCAAACAAATATTGAGTTTACCGCTGGAATTTCATAGTTTCATAGGCGTGTTTGATAATATCAGTACGAAAGAGTCACGTTTCAGCACTCACCAGCATTGTGCTCTAATACGACATCTTAATCTTGTTTGTAAGCAGCCACAAGACTAGGGTCAGGTAAAGTGATGCACAGTCAGATACGCCTTCAGATTGCCAGACCTGGACAGAAATTAGTTCTTAGTCGTAGGTAGTATTCGGTCGTGTGACAGAAATTAGGTATACGAAGCGCAGGCAACCAACCAACTACTACTTGCTCGATGCAACGGATGTGCAATCGTGCAGCACTTCTGTGCTGTGCAGCCAACCGTTTTAATTGATTTGCCATCGGTAGTGAGCTGCATGCGAATACACGCTGGAGTTTCACTGCCATTGCTATTTTCCTTTCTCGTATCTGTTTATGTTTGGGCAACCTGACAGTATCTTAGCCCCCGTGCTATCTTTGACTGCGCGGCACTTTGCCTGGATCAGGCTTGTGATTTCATACATACATAAACTGTTTGCTGAACCTAAAAATTATGGTTTTTATTGACAGTTTCACTCACCTACTCCATTGTCATTTGGGCAACTTGAGCAAACCAGTTGGGACCGATTCCATACTTTGCTCGTCTTGCCTACGTTTTTCACCCCAATGTATCGAAAAGTCTTTGCTTTCGCGTTTGCATCACTGGCAGAATGATCTCTCACGATAGATGCGTAATCTCAGTCTCACCTTAAGATCGCTTTTTACGTTTAGTCAATACACCCCTCTTCGACGCAATCCCCTTTCATCTTTTTATTGGTGATTCATGTTGCAATTGGCGTGTTCGTTAATCTTCTAATTTTTCTTCTCGTTAGACTTTTTGCTTCATTTTTTCAGATGCTGGTCGTAAACAGGTCCCGTGTTTACGCAGATGTGCTTTCCACGCAACCCCGGGAATATTGGGATTACGAAGCGCATCAGGTCAAATGGAGGTTTGTCTTCGGTTGCTTGTCTCACTATTTGCATCCTAGTGAACAGCAAGATTATCAAATCGTGAAAAAGTTGGGTCGTGGAAAATACAGTGAAGTATTCGAGGGCATCAACATTACTACAAACGAGAAATGTGTCATCAAAGTGCTCAAGGTTTGTCATTTCGATTCGCTCGATGCATTTCACTCAACAGCCTGTGAAACAGAGTAAAATTCTTCGCGAAATCAAAATATTGGAAAATTTACGGGGAATGACAAATATTATCAATCTGCTATCCGTAGTGAAAGATCCAGATGTATGATTACTTTTTTCTCGTGCCTTATTTCTCATAGACCAGCACTCCGGCCCTGATTTTCGAGCATGTAGATAATACAGACTTCAAAAAACTGTATGGGATGTTAACCGATCAAGAAATTCGTTACTACTTGTTCGAACTACTCCGTGCTCTGGACTTGTGCCACAGTATGGGTATCATGCACAGGGATGTAAAGCCTCACAATATACTAATCAATCATGCAACAAAACAGGTACGTCCCAAACAGTTGGATTTTATGGGTTTTTTTCACAGCTTCGTCTCATTGATTGGGGTTTGGCCGAATTCTATCACCCCGGCCAATCGTACAATGTCCGCGTGGCATCGCGTCACTACAAAGGGCCAGAACTTTTAGTTGATTTTCAAGTACGTTTAGTGTTGCTTGTCACCGAACGTGTTTTGTGCAGTTTTACGATTACTCTCTGGATATGTGGTCGTTTGGATGTGTGTTGGCCAGCATGGTTTTGAAGCGTGAACCGTTCTTCGCGGGACACGATAACCAGGATCAACTGGTACGGATAGCGAAAGTGCTCGGTACCGATGATTTGTTCAAATACGTGAACAAATACGGCGTGAATCTGAACTCACATTTGTTGGAAATTTTGGATCAACACACGAAAAAACGTTGGGAACGATTTGTGCATGATGGGAATATGCATTTAGCCACGCCGGATGCGTTCGATTTGTTAGAAAAGCTTTTACGATATGATCATCAGGAGCGTCTCACCGCTCGCGAAGCAATGGAACATCCCTATTTCAGTAAGCTTGATGTTCATTTCCGGTAAACTGTCTCCTTCCAGAGCCCATACTACAACTTCATGGTGGTTCGATTCCGACTGTACAAAACAATCAGAATCATACAGACAACGAGAAAAAGTCACAATCATGAGGCCTTATTGATTGATGCATTGATGTTTCTCCCTTCTTTCCCCGGTATCCAACCTTGTATGGTATTTTAAGATAAAGGTTCCATTGCCTGACTTGTCGCGGTGTAATTTCTCAATCTTGTTACACTTGTATAAATTGATGCTTTTGACGAATTTTTCGGATTTGTTTCTACTCATTGGGCAACTTGGGAGATTTTTCGTTTCGATTTTCTACATTCCTTGAGGTGAATTTTCGTTCAAATTGTAAGTTACCTCTGAGTTTGAGGTGTACACTTGAGGCGCACCCTAACCGTTTATTGGTTTGTTTCACATCCCATACAAATGCTAGCCCCACTTCGGGTGTTTTCGACATTCTCATCCAAACTTCATTTTCGGGATCACAGTGATCCAGCGGTTAATAACGTGCCCCTTGTAATTGGGAGGCCAAGGTTCAAATCGCATTGCGATAGCACATTTAGGATAACTGTACCTACCCTATGTTATGTTGCGATTTCTCAGGAAAATTCTTAACCAACTGGATCCCAAAATTAATTGTCCGCCAAACGTAGAAAAACGCAATTTTTCGAGGGTGAGCACTGCTTTTATAGCACAGATCGATAATTTCTAGAATGTTTCCAAATTAATAGAGAGTTTTTTAAACGTTTTACAAGTTCTAGCCAATCAGTGATTCGGGATGTTTTTGTATTGGTTAGGAGCAGTGCGCCCTGTCAGTCTAAATCCGCATATCTAATGTGATACCGGCAATAGTCGGGAAATGAATTACGGCGAACTAATTCAAAGTATTAATGGTCCAAAAAGCAAATACTTTACAGTAACCACAGATGCATAAAAACAACACAAATGTTTTATCAGTATGGAAAGTCAGCACGTGTATTCAGGTTCGAGGTTGGGTTTAGTCAACATATACTTGTCAAGTTCAGCAGTGAACAAGTTAAGGCTTGTTTCGCAAAAGTGTCCACTGGATGCCGTTCCGTTTCTGGTCCGTCAATATCTTCATGATCCAGACTATGGCCAGCAGGAACAGGATCTGAGAGAGTAAGCAGCCCTGCCTCACTCCTGTTCTCACTTTGAAGGTGTCAGTGAGTTGTCTGCCATACACCATTCTGCAGGTCATCCTTTCATATGACTTCCTGATGATTTAGATGTTCTTTTCTGGTACTCCGTAGTGGCTCAATAGTCTCCAGAAGGTCAGTCTGTCGACGCTGTCAAACGCCTTTTCATAGTCGATGAAGTTGGCGTAGAGAGACGAGTTCCACTCCAGGGACTGTTCGAGAATGATGCGCAGGGTTGCGACATGGTTCGTGCACGATCTCTCCTTTCGGAAGCCATCTTGTTGGACTCGAAGATGTGAGTAAACGGTTTCTTTCATACTGCTCATCAATATGCGGTTAATCACCCTTCATGGGATGCACAGCAGCAGGAACTGAGGTCAGCTTTCTTGGGGAGTTTGATGAGGTAGCCTTCTGTCCATTCAGCTGGTACTTCTTCCGAGATCTTGCAGAAGAGTGGGTGGATGAGCTCCACGCTGGTCTCGACGTCCGCCTTCATCGCTTCTGTCGGGATGCTGTCAGGTCCTGTAGCCTTGCTGTTCTTCAACCATGTTCACGAATGCACCCGGAGGAGAGGTTCTGACCACCCCTCTGTCTTGGATTTGGTGTTAACATTGGAAGAACAATCTATCGAAGTGATGGAATTCCAGGCTCCGCTGGGTCTTAGCGACCATTCAGTGCTTGCGTTCGACTATGTCCGCAGTACTCAGCAATCGCTTGCTCCGAATGGGGTGGTTCGACGGGTAGATAAATTGGCCCTGAGTAAATCGCTCGTGCAGATTCCACATTTTCAGACGGGCAACATAAGCCCTGACTCGCAATGGAACGAACTTGTAGGTTTTCTGAAGCTGAAGATAGACGAGAACTCGCAGATCGTTCAGAAAAGGTGCGTTTATGAACTTCGTTTTGTTGTCCGCAGCAGAACAATAAAGTGGATAGCACTGAAGCGAGCAGCGGCACAAAGCCAACAATACTTCTACCTCTTGGCAACATTTCCGTATGTTACGCAACAAAGTGACTTCACTTATTCGAGAGGATAAGGAAGCGCACCAATTGATGC
>JACCGJ010020699.1:0-109733 GCA_013407085.1 Atriophallophorus winterbourni
AGAAGTGCCAACCCCTACCCTCACCCCTTATGTTTTAAGTAAAAGCAGCTCCGTTTGTTCACCCCGGAAACATGTATGTCATGAATAGAGGTTCACAGCATGTGCTTCCGTATGTTATGTTGTTTGCCCGAGATTGTCAAACGCCATTGCAAACGTGTATTTTGTAGGAAAAATTGTAGGTGTATGGTATGAAAGCACAAGCCTGATCCAGACAAAGCGCCGCAAAGTCAGAGACTGCATGTGGGCTAAGATACTGCCAGGTTGGCCAGACCTAGACAGATATGAGGAAGAAAAAAGAACAGGAAATAGTAGTGAGACTCCATCCTGTTTCAGCATGCAGCTCACTACCGTTGACCAATCAATTTAGCACGGTGTTAGCCGCACAGCACAAAGTACTGCACGATTGCAGATACGTGTGGCTTGGTCAACGTTATATTCTATGATGCATCTCTATCGTGTGTTGGGGCCAAATAAGTTAATCGGTTTTGCGTCCATTGTTATCACAAACCGCTTGTGTGTGTATTTATCCGTTGTGGATCAAAGTATATCGTATTCGCTCTTTACTTCAACTGTTGATGCTTTATTTTAGTGTGCTGTTGGCTATTAGCTATGAATATTGCAGTGTTTTTGTGTTCTCAAAGGAATGCCTTCAACTGTACTTCATTTTGTGTTTTCCTTCGCACAGGAACTTTGTCTCAACTCACTCCCACAGATTAGCAAAAACATTGAGTTGACGGTGCTGAAAAACGCTGTGTTACCTCGAATTGAGAAACTGTTTTTCCGGTCAGAAATCCTCTCGGTAAGTCGAAACGCGCTGTTGTTCTCACTGCAATCGCTCTACCGCTCAGTCCTTTTTGCTCTCCGAACATTTCTATTAGAGAGAGAGTGTGTGAGTGAGAGATGAAGTGCTGTCTGTGCTTACATTATTCGCCGTCTACGAAAGTTAAGTATTGATGAGATAAGGTTATATATATGATTGGTTAGATTGACCCACCCACACAGCGTATTCTATTCAACTGATCAGGCTTGTGGAATTGACCGTGCAGCACCTACTTCGTGTTAACGATATCGTATTATTTGTTTACATCGGCAAGAACAAGTTCGGTGGTCAACGGTCCATTTTAATAATCTCACTTTGGTCTCGCGCTTAATCGGACTATTAAAGCCTGTTTGCATAAAAATAACTGAATAGCTTTTTAACGGGAACAATGTGGCAGCTGCACAATGTGTCATGAACCAACGCATCTTCATTCGCGTGACCCGTCGTAGACTTTAAACTATTCCGTGGGTTATCTCATGTGTTGCCTCCTTGTTCATTAATTTTTTTATCCTGTAGCAATCTACTTTTTGCGCATTTGCTTAGTTCACTTGTCTGCTTTGTTTTTGCAGGCGTCTGCTTATCTGCCTTTTGTGCTTCATGTTGCTAAACACTTTGTGTGTCTGACTCCAGACCTGTGCTTCATGATGATGCTTCTTTATTTGCGCCATGCGGCCGCATGTTTATAGAGAGCGACACACTTGTAAAATACTTAGTGGGTCTTAAGCCGCAGCTATTGGAGCTGTCTTGTGTTTTTGGTATGTGTCTACCGTTGAACCATTAGTGCTCATTGATTCTATTGATTTCTGCCTATCAAAAATGTGAGCGCAACGCGTCACTTTCGACACACCTATCTTCGTTACAATGGCGGCAAATGTTTGCCTGAAATAAATCCACCAAGGTTGAATCCATCGTTTGGGTTTATTTTTGAAATAGCTGTGGCAGCGCATTCGCCTACTTTGAGCACAGGGTGCTTGATAATTTAACAGTTTTACCGCTCCTGTTCTCGTTTCCATTGCTTATTCTTGTGTATCTTTACGACATTCTCGGAGTGGCCTAATAGTTTAACAGCCCCTAGCATAAAGCATCGCAATACATACTTCGACTTTTTCAGTCAAAAAAGTGTTTTTTTCGTCATTGTTCTATAAGCTCGTGTTTTTCTACAGCCCATTGCTCTAGTGTGACTGCTTTTCAGCTGCGAATCAATTGTTTGGTCTGCGTCGGGAAGCTTTTGGATCATTTGGACAGATGGGTTGTCATGGACGACGTGCTTCCCTTTCTGCAGCGAATTCGGTCGCGGGAGCCGGCCATTCTTGTCATGGTTCTTGGTACATAATTTGTTCAACTCATGCAACATACTATTACAAACCTCATCAGTGTTTGGTAGTTCGCATTTCCTTCATTTAACTGATACCTTTCATCCTAGGATTCTCATGTGCACTTCTAGTTCCATATCAAGGGTTTCCATGGCGATTGATTTTGTTTTTCTACGTTAGAGATTTGAAAAGTACTATTTTGGGGGTTTAAAGTGCCTTATGATCATATTCTGCGGTGATATTATTCTCATTCGAGTGAAATCTTGATCCCGATCGACACGACTCAACTTGCGATAGGCTGTCCCCGTGTTTGCTGGTGCCTGTGGTGTGTTCTCGAGGCACCTTGTGGACTTTTCTCGACTGACACCATCCCCGAAATAGCTGTCTTCGAATTTTTCTAAAAGTATTTTATCACTATGGGCATATTTAAATGGATTCTTACTGTCGATCTAACTGTTTCATATAGCGATGTGGGAATTTCACTGCTCAGTGGTGTCTCCAGCATTGCTCGGCATTCGATAGAGTAAAATTCGCTCACCAGGTGCATCCTGCAAGGCAGCAGTTTGGTCGAATGAAATAATGCTGGGCTACCTACTGCATTTGTTTAAAGTTACCTCCCAAAGTGTCTCCCATGACTTAATACTCCACAAGTCCTTGGAGTCATGGTTTTCCCTTCCGTAACATCATCCTCATGTGCTTCTTTACTTTTGTGCGACTATCTCCTCCTGGAGGATGAGTCGGCTTCAATGAAGATTCTTGGAAATTTGGGTACAAAGCGGCGTCCCCAGCACCACTCATGTGCTGCATCACATCGGTAGGAAATGCCGAGTGCTTAACGGCCATGCAACTTTGGCACGATATAATTCCAAGGAGATGGCCAAAGGTGTGACCTGAAAAACGATTGAACCTGTGGAATATTAAGCACAGACGCAGATGCCTACACCTCAAGTGTCCCCTTCAAGTGACGAAGCATAAAATCCATCGTATGAAATGTTTTCATTTACTAATACAAAATGTATACGGATGTGCGGCTCTTTGCCTGGATCATGTGCTTTCATACATACATATATCTACTAATACAAACGCCAGTCAACTATGTCAACCTTCGTAATCAACTTTGCTCGTCACTTCGCTTGTTTCCTGGACAATTTACGGCTATTCTTTGTGTATGAATTCCAAATCATACTATTATTTTGCTTTTACTTGCCAAGTTGTCTAACGAAACCGGTTTGACGTTGTTTAAATTTATCTCTTGTTTCCTTCCGTCTAGCGATTTACCGAGTCGCATTTTCCCACGAAAAACTGGGTATCAGTTGTGAACACTTGGCCACGCGAGTGCTCCCACATTTGATTCCATTATCGATCGAGAGTGGCCTGAATTTGCAACAGTACTTGGCATACGCCGAACTCATTCGCGATATGTGCTCCCGGTTAGAACGAGACCAGCGAGCCAAATTGGAACAGCTCCACGTTGTTTCGGACTCGAACAAGTATGTCTACTGTTTGTTGGCAAACGTGTTTTCTGCGTTACCGCACTTGAGACCACATACGTTTTTACTTATCGACCGATCAAAATACGGCATTCCAGCCGAGTGTCAAGTTTGTGACTTGGGCCCTACTTGTCACAATCAACTATGACTCTTTCTTATCGTTGTTCCGCTGTCATACAACACGGGTGTGCAATCGTGCAGTACTTGTGTGTTGTGTGGCTAACATGGTGCTAAATTGATTTGCCACCGGTAATGAGCTGCATGCTGAAATACGCTGAAGTCGCATTACGATTTCTATTCCCCACTCATCTGTCTAGGCTGGGCAACCTGACAGTATCTTTGCCCACGTTCAGATTCTGACTGTGCGGTACTTAGCCCGAATCATGCTTGTGATTTCATGCATGACCACGACTAAACAGTTACACAACGAGAGTGTCATCACAGCACAACTGTCGTAGGATGCAGTTGATTACCGGTGGTAATCAACTCAGTACGTAGTTACGTTGGCACTGAAGAGGTTCTGCATACTTGTATGCAAGTATCAAATCGAAAGCTTGATCCAGGCAAAGTGTCGCACAGCCATAGACTGCACGTTGACTAAGGTTCCCCATTCCTAGACAGACACAGGAGAGGGAAATGCGAAAATGGCAGTTAGACTGCAGCCTGTTTCCGCAATCAGCTCATTACCGGTGGCAAATCAATATTGCACGATGTTAACTGTCCAGTACAAAATTACTGCACAGTTGCACATTCATGCAACTCTGCATTCTTGCATTTATGACGAAGCTTTATTGATATCGAGGATATCGGCATAATTTAAGCGAATGTCTGCAAGCGCAATTCATCGTCAGGTTCTCCTGTCCCATCTTAAATTGATTGCTAACTCGAGTGCGCCGCTAACGAGTTCTTCTCCCAGTCTCACTGCTACCATTCTACTTACGTCTTGGGGATCTGAGTATCTCTGAGAATTTGGCTCACTTTGTTCATTCATCACAATCCAATCTCTGTTGCTATGCTAAAGATGCCCAAAATTTGTCGTGCCCCTTATATGTGCTTCCATTTACTACGATGTTAAACTTACGGTAATTTTTATAAAGATTAGCACCATCCGTTTTTGCTCATTTTCAGTCTCATTGGTCTGGGGTCCGATCTCACAACTGAATGGATATCGACTAATTCCTGCTCTGATTTAGTAAGTCCAGTACAGATGCGCTTGAAATTTCGCTCTGCTATTCGTTTTTGGTGTGTATTTTTCTTGTTTCTAATGAGTTGCGCACGGTTGTTCAATCGTACAGTACTTCTGTGCTGTGTGGTTAACATCGTGCTGTAAGTTGATTGGCTGCATGTCGTAACATGCTGGAGTCTCGCTACCATTTCTATTTTCATTCTCATATCCATCTAGGCCTGAGCAACCTGAGAGTATCTTAGCTCACGTGCAGTCTTTTGATTGTGCGGCACTTGGCCTGGATCAGGCTTCTGATTTCATACATACATACATACAATGATGAGTTGGTAACGGCATGGTATGGTATGAAAGCACAAGCCTGATCCAGGAAAAGTGCCGCGCAAGTGGGTAAGATACTGTCAGGTTGTCCAGGCCTAAACAGATATGAGGGGGGAATAGAGATAGAAATGGTAGTGAGACTCCAGCGAATTTCAGCATGCAGCTCACTACCGTTGGTCAATCAATTTAGCACGATGTTAGCCGCACAGCACAGAATTGCTGCACGAATGTATCGAAACAGTGAAGTTGCTGACACCGTCCTCCATCCTGGGTTACAAAGCCGTTTCATTGGTGTACAATCTCTTTATGTGTTTAAGTATATAGGCCGATTGCCTTGATTTCGAATCCTCTCATTCCAGATCGATCGTGTCGTTCACACATACCTGGATTCTTCACTTGGCTTGATAAAACCGAATGCCTCACCCAACGGTTCATCTATCCCCAGAAACGGAAGTGACCGGCAGCGAAACCAGCAGAAACCTCGTTAAAACCAAACGAATTGACCCTTGAGCAGAAACGTCAACTTGCAGCTCAGCGCTCTCAAGCGGAACGCCTAATCAAAGAGCCAAACCCATCCAATTCGGATCCGTTTGTCTCACCGACCAGTGTTAATCATGGTGTGCACATCATGGACTCCTGTTTAAACGATCTGTCAGCGACGTTCTCTGCATCCGCATTGTCATCTCCACCTCGTTTTACACGTCCACCGATGAACCAACAACCGGTCTCTGCTTTGCCACTCAACAATAAAAATCAACCGGTGTTGTCCAGCTGGAACGCCCCACTAATGAACCATCCTCGCCATTCAGTGCCCCCTTTGCGACCTGCCATGCAGTTGTCCACTGCGGGTAAACAAACTCCATCTCAAAACTTTAGACCGCTTTCAAAAAGTGAAATTGATGAACTGTTAAACTGCTGAAGTCGTCATTATATTGTTTGCTATTTCCAGGCTTATATCCCGCGAACTGTCTTTCACGTAACGTTGTGAGTTTGTTCTTCGCTGACATTGTGTGATATTTCGATTTTATTTCCTTGTCTATGATTGAGTATCTGTGTATTTTTCCTTATTTTGTGGGTCGGGTAGACTAAATCTGCTGTTGGAAAGTTTTCGAAATTTGCCCTCTGCTAATACACAGCGACCGACCTTGCCTGCCATGTTATCATGATAATTATTCCTTTTACTGTCTGGATTGTTTGTCACATCCGAGTAATACTACCATGTTTATGCCCGAGGAACAGTTATCCATTTTCGGCCTGTATATTTTTTGCTATGCGAGTGTATAAAATCTGAAGCATCAAAGACCTATTTTGAAATATTGCTGAACCTTTAAAGCCACCGTAGAACAAGATTGGCACGACTGACCGCGAATGAGCGGTTTGCAAGCGGAGTTCAACTAATTTTGTGTGAAGCGGAAAACGAAAATTGTCTGTTCCGTGAATAGCTTATGCTTTTTCCATATTGTTTATCCACCTTGCATTGAATCAACAAGTCTACCGCTTTCGCAATAGCCTGTAATGTTTTAAACTCGATTCATTTGTTCAATGCGTTGAACTATCCGTGAAAGAGTTACTCTCACGAAAACGTGTGTATTCGTTTCCTTCTCTATGTATGAAATCACAAGCCTGATTCAGGCACAGTGCCGCAGTCATAGACTGTCAAGTTGCCCAGGCCTAGACAGATATAAGGGAAAATGGCAGTAAAGTTCCAGCGTGTTTCCATATGCATCTCTGTACCATTTGCAAATCTGTATAGCACGATGTGAGCTGCGCAGTACAGAAGTACTGCACGAGTTCACATTCGTCTCATCTGCCCCATCAGTGAACCACGATGTTCAAGCACAGAATCACATTGATTTCTGGTCAAGCAGTCATAGATGATCGATGTGATGTGTTGCTCCCATCCCCCGCACTTACACACCACAACCGGTTCCTGGCTGTTTGCCGTCATCATCCACTGGCACAAGGCTCTTCCCCCGATTTTATACGTATCGCTGTGCAAGGTATCTATTTTATACATTTAATTTATTGAAATAGCTATCTTCGCCTTCAAATAGGATATTTTTGCGTGCCGTACAAATTCTCGCAATCGTTTGACAGGCTTGTGTTACGGTAACTAGAATCCAGTTATTTATGCAACAACCGATTATTTTGTTATAATACGAGACCTTTTTCGGGAGGCTTGTTTTACGATCGTTGATTGTATTGTATTGGTGGTTAGAGCACCTTCGTTAAAATCAGTGTAATTTCTCAAATGTAAACATGATCCTAAACCGAAACAACAGATTTCTCTCTCAATTACGCAATGTTAATTGTGTTACCGACATAATATCATCAGGGGATTAAATTTGGTAAATGAAGTTACTGAACCGAACCCTTTCTAATTACGGCGGTTCGTTGCCTTCACTGCTGATTTGTCGAGCCGTACACATTATTCAAGTCCGACAAAATAGATTTAAGCTTTCTAAAGGCATCTTTCAACCTGGACGACTGACCCGCAACCATCTCCAAATTCCCACCGATCAAGTTTCATTCGAAGCATGTACCCCAACTAGCGGCGACTTAGTTTGTTGATTGTTTGAGGCGTCATCTCGTTGCTTTCTAAAATACTATGTCTGATTTCATAGTTGGAGACGTTTCCCAACCATAAACATTGACAGTCGTTTGCGAAAAGCGAGTTGTCGAAAACGTTGTGCACTCAATCTGGCCCACTATCGCTGCTTCTACTGAATTGGATAAGATCCTTTCCTATAAGAGCTATGTTTATATCACTTGGTTTCAAGGACATTTGAGCGTAGTGAATGCTTTGGTAATCCTGAATGTGATCTCCTTTATTCCACCTCCACGTTCACCCAACTTCCAGCGACCAAGAAAACTGATCTGATGAGTAGCATTCGGCTCCCGGATTACGACATCTTCATTCAGAACAGGCACACAATGATTGAATGTAGATGCTATTTTGATTTGAGGCCTCAAAAAACGACGGCTATGGTAGTACTGGGGTTTCTACAATCGACTGAGTACTGTTTCATAAGATAGCTGAAGCAGAAATCTCATTCTTGTTATGGGGGTTTTCAATGCTCAGGTGGGACATGACGATCAAGGGTGTTAAAGTTGTCAAGTGGAGTGACGAAGAAAGTTTGTTATGATGCATGGCAGCGAAAGATGCATGCTGATGTCGCTCTACTCGTTCGCGAAACTTAAATGAATGCATGTTTTTATTTGACGTGTAGGCACATCATCCCGGGTTGTTTTTGCTTACTCTTCTATAAAATCCGTATATGTTTAAGTGCCGCTCTTCCCCGTACTTTAAAATTTTATTTTTTCATGGTTTATGGCACTTAGGCATTCGACACATGTTACCGGTGTAATGCCGTCTTTGATGACGATTTTGATGATGGGGCCGAAACAGGGAATGCAGCAGGCACTGATCACGTTCGCGCAAACCTCCGACTTCGATTGCTAACCCCAAAAATGCGCTTTAACTTTTCAGTCTTAGGAAGCCCTGACCAAAAAACAGCTGATATTGCTGAGCATTTGGATTAAAGTGAGCCCCCTCCATTGACCAGCAGTGGCCCAGACTAAAGGCTGCTACTTAAGCTACGGCATTAAATAACCTTGGCACCGTTTCTCGCCACCTTCGAGACTGGATCTCTGAGAACATCTTTATGCGGCTGCCCAAGCAAAAGATGTTCGAATGATGCTTCTGTTTACCTCCTCCTTAGGAGAGCTGCTAAATGATCTGCACGTCAGCTATGCTGGGTGGAAACCGAAGCACGCATAGGGGACTTTGGTAGACTTTCGTCTGATTCGTACTGCATCTGGATGCTCTAGTTTTAGCCCGAACCTCAGAGATTCGATAGGGCAGCTGATCTTTGATCTCAATGACAGCATAGCTAGGTTGGTTGAGCATTCCGTTCAGTTACAAAAGCGCTCATCGGCTTTCGGTACAGTGATCAGTCTCAGTACATAGCTGTGGCTACCCAGTGAATTCCGATGCTCCATCAGTGTACGAGATTTTGTGATTTGCGACGAATGAAAAACGGTAAATCGCCAGGAAAGAGCAGGATTTTTGTTAGGTTATTAAAGCCTTTGTGGACGCATTAATATCACCTCTGCACAAACTGTTTTGTTCTATCTGGTAGACTCATTTTTCCCGTCAGACTAGGATACGTCTATCACCCCAAACCTACCTAAACGTGATGAATCTGTGCTCCAAATATCGTGGAATAAACCTTATCGATACTACAGGTAAACTGTTTGCGTCGTTACGGCTTAATCGATATTCCGCCGAACGAATGCTGCGCACTAGAATCAGTTAAGGTTGTTTTCACCATGGTTTGGTGTGTGTAGACCAAATATTCACCTTGCGCAGAATTCTGCAAGGTATCAACAGCAAACGATAGTTTGTTTTATCGTTTTCCCCGCCGCTTTCGAATCAACAGACCGTGGTTGTTTATGTAACATCATGCTATCGGGTGGGGTCCTCTTGAAACTTGTTATCCTAATTAGAGCCTGTTGCACCACTACTAGGAATCCGGTTCGTGCCTGCGACAAAGAATCTTGCGAATTTAATTTGCACACAGAGGTCAGGAAAGTGTCTTTTATCGCTATTTTTCTTCAATTATGTCGTCACTAAACTAATCTTTACTGTCTCCGCCTGATGATGGCAAACAGCCACAACACACCACACTACATTAATCTTATACAACGTTCTGCTATCGGTCGGGTGCCATATTGCTGAATATTTCCTAAGGTGCTAAAATCTGATTTCGCAAACGCATAAGTAGTTGTAGGCTTCAAACTCAATTCAGAGATCGCCGTTCTCCATGCGATGCCCCCTGCTTCAAAATTCGGTGTTGCAGCATCTGCTGATCCAGTATTTGCATTCAAATCGCCGGTTGCAGGCAGTATCATTTCTAGTAACTATCAACAACAAATTGAAGCTGGTTGTAAAAATCGACCTTCGTATTTCATCGACAGATGACGTTGGGGCATACACCGAAACCATAGTAATATTAGAATTATTCCCTCAAACGGACCAATGCAATTATCGATGATGTGAGTGCTTTCTTTCCGTGATACCTGAGAGCTATCGCAGCCTGTGAAGACTGGATTCGCCTTCATGCCTACTAGAGAATCCTGTGTAGAATCGACTTTGTGGACATTAATTGTTTGGGATCCATGCCCAGAAAATCGCACCTCAGACTGACAAAAACATCCACCCGGTAGTCTAGTAAAGAAAGCATTGTAATGGTTGGATTACCCAAATACAGTAGTGTTCTAACGTTCCAACATTCTATGTAAAATTCTTACGTATATAAGTGTTGTCACCACCACCACTTGGCATTTGTTCGAATACACCTCTCTAGACTTACATCCAAATGTAGCAGCGATGTGGCGGTAGTGCGCTCTGGATTTTTTCTTCGGGGTATTCTCCTAAATCCTTTCGTAATTAGGTAACGCTCAAGACGTCAGCCACCTGCCTTCACCTCTTCCTTCAGTGAGAGCATTTTCTTCTGGCAGGCCAGGAGTTGTTTATCAGAGCCACACAAGCCTGATCCAGACAAAGTGCCGCACAGTCAGAGACCGTATCGGAGTATTTTATAGATAGTAGATACTCACCATCACTACCCTTGCGTGATGTGACAATTTAGAACCTCCGCCCGGTTCAATCCATCGGATGTTAAACCGTTTGAAGTACATGTGGTGATTGACTCTTATCCACAGACGAAAGGTGAGATCCACAAGTTCGGTATGTATACCGGCACCTGGCAAACAAAGTGAGGCCTTTAGGGCGATATGGAAACTAGTTTTGGTCTATTCAATCCACGTTTTACAGAACTTTAGAGGCAGAATGAATAGAAATAATTGTTTGAGATTCATCATCATGATGCACAGGTCTGGAGCCTGACAAAGTGGCAAACATGAAGCAGGAAAAGTAGATAAGCAAAAGCATAAAAAAGAAAACGGGTATGCAAATGCACAAAAAGCATGGTACTGTAGTTTCGTTAAGTATTTATGTATGAAAACAGAAGCCTGGTCCAGACAAAGTGCCGCACAGACAGGGACTGTACGTGAGCTGAGATACTGTCAGGTTGCCCAGGCAACTGCCAATACGCCGGGATTGATAGTGCAATACTTTTAATATCCCGAAGTCTAGGGGAGTTTGTCACAACAAACAATTCCATTTTCGAGATCGATCAAATCAAATGCAAACCGGTTTAGGAATAAGAATAGCTCGTCTTCATTACGGATGGCTTTTTAAGATTACTGTTAGTGCCGCTTATGGTCACTGAGTCACCTCTCTAAAATGGTAAACGGTCATTTAAAAAAATATTTGAAGCCGAATGAATCATCGATACTTAATAGTTGTAAACAACTCGTTAGCGATTTTTCGATGAAGTTTCGCCAGTAGCAAGAGCTTTCATACAATGGGTATGAAAACTCGTAGAAAACTTCGGATTCCCTTATCTGTTAGTAGGCATATAATCGCTGAGTGCTAACGCGCTGGCTAGTACTAAGACTGAATAATTCAGATTCGTATACATCGGATGCTTATAATGCCCCGACACTGTAGGCTGGATTGAGTACAGAATTTATATCGGTCGTATCTCTAAATATCTAGTTCATGGGAACTGAAATTAGGATGACGACCTGGGAAACCACAGGCGCTTGAGATAAGAAAACATAATATTCACGTTGGAAAAGCACGTTCTCGATTCCAAATACGTAAATTCAGTCCATTAAGGAAAATCTTTCACCGAATAAACTGGAAGTTTGCGCCTATTGCTAGCCTCATCTACTTAAATTGTTCGAACTTGCTCAGCCACCAAGCTTCTACATCTAATCAGTGAGCTTATGGATATTACGCAGGTGACGACGCTACACGCCGCCCAGATTACCCCGTAATCAAAGATGAAAATGCTTTAAAAATGCAGTTTTATTTATGGGTGATGGGTTTTTAACAAATGGATTACAAAATAAAAATCATTGCTACATAGCGGACTAGTTTATGGCGAATGACAAATGGCTCGATCACATCATCCCCATGCCACCCATTCCTCCCATACCCCCCATTCCGCCCATGCCACCAGCAGCAGGTTCATCTTTAGGAAGTTCTGTGATAACAGTCTCAGCGGTTGTTAAAAGAGAGGCAACACCGGCTGCATCGACAAGTGCGGTACGAACCACCTGGAATAAAAATAACGATATGAGATACATAGTACAAATATTGACAATCTTAGAGATAAATAACGTACTTTGGTCGGGTCGATTATTCCAGCTTCGATCATGTCTACATAGGTATCATTGAGTGCATCATATCCCATGTTTCCACCTAATCCAATTACTTTTTCCACCACAACTGACGCATTAACTCCTGCGTTTGAAGCAATTGTATATGCTGGTGTAGACAGTGCATGCAGCACGATCTGCACGCCTGTAATTAAAATTATGAAAAGAATTAGCAAAAAAGAATGAAAGTAAAAGTGCGATGGTATTAAACACATAATTATCTGTGAATAAGTTACTCATGTTCACAGTCAATCTAGGTCACTTTCGACTCATGGGCAGTATTTAACTGACATGGAACACAATGACCAAAATACATTAACTACATGCGATTGTATTGAACAGATAATTGTCTGTGAATACGAGTTATTAAAGTTCACAGTCAATCTAGGTCACTTTCGACCCATGAGCAGTATTTAACTGACATGGAACACAATGACCAAATACATTAACTAGATGCGATTGTATTGAACAGATAATTGTCTGTGAATACGAGTTATTTAAGTTCACAGTCAATCTAGGTCATTTTCGACCCATGAGCAGTATTCAACTGCCATGGAACACAATGACCAACGTCTCGCATTGAGAAAGTTGTTTGTGATTTATTACGCATAGATGCATTGCGAGTAACATCAAGATAAATTGAATCGTCAACAGTAATGAGCTGCGCCAGGAAACATGAAGTCTTGCTGTTCAGACAACCTTAAAGTACTTCTACATGTGATTTGCAAAGATTCTGGCTTTACATATTCCTGCCTGCAAATAAAATTTCGTTAACTGAAAACTCTTTAAACCCACGAACAGTATTTAAATGACATGGAACAGTGTACAAGGCGTACATCAAATACTCAAAAGGAAGAGCTTACCGATTTTTTGGTCCTCGTTTTTACATTGAACATCTTTGAGGCATGGAATGCAACGAAGTAGTGCAACTCCGCCACCGGGTACAATACCTTCTTCGACAGCAGCACGTGTGGCATTTAATGCATCTGTGTATCGATCTTTCTTTTCGCTGACTTCCACTTCACTGCTACCACCAACTTTAATTACAGCTACGCCGTTTGACAATTTTGCCAGCCTTTCCTGCATTTTTTCTTTTTCATATTCGCTGTTAGAAGCTTCAATTTCAGCTTTTATCTGAGCGATTCTTTTGTCAATACTGGATTTCTCTCCACGCCCTTTCATCAAAAGACAATCGTCTTTAGTTATTGTCACTTCCGAAACTCGTCCTAGATCATGCAACTGTGCATCTTCTAATTTGTACATATCAGCTTCGTCGCCAAATACCTGGAAAAAATATGGTTTCAGATTTTGCAAACATTAATAATGGACCAAGGGAAATTTACTTACAACTCCACCTGTGGCAATAGCCATGTCCCGTAAAGTGTTTTTCCGATTATCCCCAAAACCAGGGGCTTTAACAGCGCACACTTGGAGACCTAACTTCAAGCGATTGAGGACCAGAGCCGTAAGCGCTTCTCCTTCTACGTCTTCAGCTATTATAACCAAAGGTCTCTTTTGCTGGTGACATAATTCCAAGGCGGGCAACAAAGTCTGTATACTGTTTATCTTTTTTTCAGAAAACAAGATATATGCATCTTGAAACTCGCAACGAGCACCTTTTTCCGTGTTAATGAAATAGGGGGAAATGTAACCACGATCAAACTTCATGCCTTCAATGAACTCGAGTTCATCTTTCAACGTTTTGCCGTCCTGAAAAACAATAATTAAAAATCAAGACGCACCTTGACCGTTATTGTTCCATCATTCCCGACTTTTTTCATCGCAGTTGAAATTAGTTCGCCAATGCTACTGTCTCCGTTGGCAGATATCGTCGCAACCTGTGCAATTTCCTCTGGGGTACTGATCGGCTTGGACATCTTCTTGAGTTCGGAGACTGTCGCGTCTACGGCCAACATAACACCTTTTCGGAACTCGATTGGGTTGGTGCCTTTACTGATTTTATCAAAACCCTCTTTGGCGATAGCGCGTGCCAAAACAGTTGCAGCAGTAGTACCATCACCAGCTTCTTCGTTGGTATTGTTAGCAACATCTTGCACTAATTTTGCACCAATGTTCTGATACTTATCTTTTAGTTCGATGCCTTTCGCCACAGTCACGCCATCCTTGGTAATTTTCGGGGACTTCCAAGAACTTTCCAAAATTACATTTCGACCCTTTGGACCCATGGTGACAGCAACGGCATCTGCTAAAATATCCACGCCAACGAGCATGGCAGCTCTAGCATCTGCTCCAAATTTCACATCTTTCGCAAAATGTCGTAATCCTAAGCGATTAGAAAGAAGGAAACTTCGAGAAACGGAAAGTAAGCGAAACATCACAGCACGCGGTAAAACAGCACTGCGCGGAAACAGTCGATTAAAAATTTGAATGCAGATTAACAAAAGTTGCAAAAGAAATTATTATGATTATAATTTATTTCATATTTAAAATCATCAAGTAGCTCAAGATAATATTGTTTCTTAGATAAATTCATTAAATTCTTCAATTCAGTTCAGTTCATTTGGCTGATAAGCCAATCGAGCGTCCTGAACAAATTTTGGTGGAAAGCTTCAAACTAATGCCCACGACTTCCACCGTTGGATCCTTGTTCTTTGGTAGCCGCGTAGTATGCGATGATACGCCATGTGTTTCTCAGGTATTTTTTGCCGCGACTGGGGAAAACGGTAAGGGTTTCTCTTCACCGCTGAAAGATTTGCTGTTAAAAATATTTTGCGGACATTTAAAAGATGACATTTAAAACGAGACAATAAATAATTGGATCTTTGAGGCGTTTTTTAGATCGTGGTAAAAACCATATAAATTTAAACTGAACAACATTTTCATGCAAATTCTTTTGACAGGCGACCTGCATATTAATGGAAAGAAGTCAGGGAAAAGCACTTTCCACGGAGCATCTAAACTCTTTTAAACGAACATATCGATATGCAAGCAATTAGTTTCTCATACAGATTATTCCTGACGCTTACCATTCTTTCACTGACGACGTGTTGCCTACGATTCACACGATTGTGATTTTTCATTGTACGCCCTCTAGTTGAAGGGTTGATCACTGGAGAAAACAGGATTTGACAACCCATTTATCCTAGGCCTTTCAGGATTTTGAAGGTTTTCATTTGGTACACACGTAGAAGCCGAAGTGAAAAAGACTTACACAAATTAAACGTTCCTCGTAAGGTATCCTAGACATACCTACAACCATTTTGTAAAATTTCATTTTGGAAGAGCACCAGCTTGCAAACAGTATTTTAAATTAGGCCTGACAATCGCTGTATATATGTAGATAAACACTTCCGGCGTTCTTCACATCAGAACACATTTAAGCCTGAGGATTTCTACTGTTGCTCGTTGTGCAGCTGAGGCATATTGTGTAGCTCATTTAAAATCCGCTGTTACGATAACACCTAAATCCTTAAAACTTTGAATAGATTTGAAGTCGATCATACCGCTATTTGCAGTTACTGTTATTTTGTCGACTGCTGCAGACAACAGATGAAACTTACTATAGTTCAGAGGAAGATCCCAATCCTCAGACCATTTAATGGCCCATTCAATATATCTTAAAAGACAACCTTGATCACTGAATCCGGTGAATTCACATTCACCAGCAAACATGTAGCAAGGACATGACAACTGAGATGCCAAATCATCGATGAGGGTATGGAAGAGTGTTGTGTTTTGTACTGGAAACTGGACGACCCTTTTGTAGCTTTTGAGAACTCAGAGGTAGAATCGCCTTGATGAACCTGGTAGGATCTATCACGAAGAAAACTGGTTATCCAGTCGTGAAGCTTAACAGATACTCCTTGGTCCGTGAGCTTCACCCCTAGTATCCTGCGAATCACCGAGTCGAAGGCCGTACAAAAAGTCTAAGTAACAGAACTCTACTCGTACGCTTTGAAACCTTATATAAAATGCATATAGTATTCGAAAAAACCACTTTGTTTTAAGAAAGCCATGTTGAACCGTGTTCAATGATGAATTTTGCAGGTGGTGTCTGCACAACCGATCTCTGATAAGTCTCTCCAAGGATTTATATGAAACATAATCATGCAGGTCGGAAATTCTTTAAAAAAGGCGCAACCTCCCCTTGCAATGGGTACGACAATAGCTTTCTTCCAGTCATCTGTTAGGATGCCCTTGCAAAGCGATTCGTTGTGAAACCCGCAGAGAACCTCTGCTAGTAACAATTTTCGGATGCGCTTTGTCAGTTGTGGCGGATTTATTTCGGTCTTGATACAATACGACCCGAGCGACACCTTTCGTGCAAAAAATATTTCGCTTAGAGAGTCACCCATTTCCGTACTACGAGTCGGGACTGAGTGAATTACATCACCGCCATCCATTCTATGAACACTTCAAAAATAATCCAGCAAAGCTGATGCGTTGTCGGGGTCAGAATTGGCTTTCTCGCTATTGACTAATGTTAGGCTACCTGTGCTCCCTTGTCTTACTCTTAGACTGAACATAAATAAAATACTTCATTGGGTTCTTTTTAGCAGATTTCGTCAGGTAAGTTTCGTAGTTTCGCTTAAACATCCGTTGTAGCTTTAATGAGTTGTTGCTCTAAGATTTATAACACGACCAATTTTCATTGGTTGGTTAGGCTGTGTATCTTCGCCAGTGTCTGTAGCGCATAATAACGTTGCGTCGCGCCAACGTGACTTGTTCTTTAGCCGTACAATTCGAAAAGGACAGTTAAGTTCTTAAATACTTACGACATTGCGCTTAATAACTGACGATTGACTTTGGATGTCACTGGTTTCAGAGAACCAGTCCCATAGTGTACCCAAACCGTATGGCATTCTAGTCAACTCGAGTTATATTACGTTGGTATTTGACTGGTGGCTTATGAAAGCAGAGAATCGCCTGGAATATTGTGGCGACGTGGTCACTTCCCCAAAAAAATTGCCAAAACATTTTGAAAAAAAGTAAAAAAAAGTAAAATCTGCCTAACATTATGCTTTTTTTAATTAACATTCCTATTCTTTTTACCTGATGGACTATATAACTTTGATGACCTCTCACCATGCTGGTGAAGAGAACATCTTTCATTGTATTACTAATATATTGATTGAACCTTTGAGCATATTTTTCGCTAACTCGCTAGAAAAAGGAAAACATCCAACGGAATGGAAATCTGGTGTAAGTAAGCCTATACAAATATGGAGACCCAAGTCTGCCGCTAAATTATAGACAAGTCACCCTTACATCCATTATGGGAAAGGTAGTAGAGAGAGTGGTGAAGGATCAATTGGAGGTCTTCCTACGATCATCCGCCAGTTTGCACAAAAGTAGCATGGATTTACAAAAGGTCGCTTATGCATGACGAACCTCCTCACGGCGCTGGATGTTTGGGCCGGCTCGGTGGATGTTGCAACTTCAAGGGTGTTATTTTCAATAATTTCAGCAAAGCATTCGATCGCATATCACATAACCGAATAGTATTCAAGTTTGAGGCAGTTGCTATCACGGGATATGTACTCAAGTGGACCGAAGATTTCGTCAGAGGAAGATTTAACCAAGTGGAGGTAAATGGAATCCGATCCCCAGCTACCCTGGCACTATCAGGCGTGCCATATTGTTCAGAAGAAGAAAACATTGGCTTCATTTATATAAACGAAATTTCAGTCGTTACAATAAATTCACAAAAATGTAAAGAAAAATGTCGAAAAATGAGTACAGAAATTAATTTTATGCAAGACAGATTTGAAAGCCCTGCGGATTATTCCTCTTCGAAGTGTTCGTCAATGATCTACCAGTTGTATTAAATGGAAAATGTTTGCTTTTTTCAACGATCTAATGATGTGCGGTGAGGACGGGGAAGTATTGCAGAGGAAATTAAATCATTTACAAGACTGGACCAACCGCTGGCAATTACCAATAAGTACAACGAAGTGTGCACCTAGGACCTGATTCGATTATATGAACGTACTTTCTTGACCGCAACTCTATCAAGTCTGTGCAATGTGATGGAGAGTACTTGTGTCGGACTTGTTGAAGGCAAATTCATTAACCTCTCGTGAAGCACTCGCCGCCAATCGGATGTTATGGGCCGTGCGGCGAGCTTTTCAATGCTTACTCCTATATGTTTAGCATAATCTTCCTCCTTCGTGAAAAGTAGACTGAGTCTATATAAAATGGAAGTATTACCGCTTCTTGACTACCGTAATATAGCCTACTCTCACATCGCTAGGCGTGACCGTGTTCTCTTAGAAAGCCTTCAACGTAGAATTAGCAAAATCATGTCAGGCTACTCTAATCCTTCATCTTATAAAGTAAGATGCAATCTACTAGACATTGACCCGCTGAGGTTACGCATAATTCGCCTTAATCTTTTTCTTTTCTTCCGAATCATCACAGAGCACCAAGTTAAGATTAGATCTACCATGCTCTTTCAAGATTGCAATCGTTCTGTACGACGTAACCGAATGAGGCTATTACATATTCCCCTTACTCGCACTAAAGTTCGACAAAACTTCTTTTTAATTAGGTATGCGCATCTTTGGAATTATCTTCCACTTCATTTTCGCATGTGCACATCTACAGGTAAATTTGAAGCACTCGTGAATTCTCTTACTGCTCCATCGCTATGCGAAATTCTCAAAATAAACACTTCTATAGACATTATATTTTGTCACGGTATTCCTGGTTATTGAACCAATTGTAAGTATTTTGTACATTAGCACACGTATAGAACTGTTCACAATGTCCGAAATACATGGTATTATTAAGTGTCAGGTTACTTAGGGTCTATGTATGTTACATCTATTTTTATTCCCCCCCTCATATCTGTCTAGGCCTGGGCAACCTGACAGTATCTTAGCCCAAGTGCAGTCTCTGACTGTGCGGCACTTTGCCTGGATCAGGCTTGTGTTTTCATACATACATCATACATACATCAAAACCTGAGACTAGTATTATATGTACTTTTACTTATTGTATCTCTTTAGGCTTATCTTACCCCTTTTTTTGTTTAAACATAGTAATCCTTATTGTTTCAATTCAGGTTTCTATCTTAAACAAATGTCTCTCTAAAAAATTTCGAAACATCTAGAAAAAATTATTTTTCTGATTATCTATTTATAACGCTGCTGTAGTGTCAGGTTACATAGGGTCTATGCATGTCTCGTCATAGGTTGGGACTTGCATCACATTTGTCTATTTGTCACATTGCCTTCCATGACATTTTCTATACACCATTATGTATATATCTGTCTTTTATTTCATATGAGGCTTATAAATGTCACACTTTTTCCAAACTTGCAAACCAATAAAATCTACCAAAAAATATGAAAAAAATAAAAAAAACCTGAAAATCATTATGTTTTTAATGTACTTTCTTTTTTTAAATGATGAACTATTTCACTTTGATGACCTCTCACCATGATGGTGAAGAGAATATCTTTCATTATATTCCAGTGTCTTCGAATACCGAACCATCACTGAAACTGGCTCCAAATCTATCCGCCCGAGATTTGTTCCATTTGCGTTTTACTCTCCTGCAGATAACGAAAACCCGGCTGGTGAACACATTTTGTTTCGATTCGTCGACAGTTCTTCAAGAGTACTGGAGCACACAGCGTACCCTACTCCCATGCTATTAACCACACCCTCTCTCATCCCCCAGAATTTCTTAGATTTTCTTATCCTGATGGATTTATGTTCCCTTTTCCATCTTGTCAACCAATCTTTTCGTAAAAAAACATGAATTGATGCATATATAATTTATTTGTCATTTTTTATGACAATTTATTACAATTCACTCCACTTTTTCCATAATTACCTTCCATTTCTGTTCTCCATGTTTTCCCATCCTTGCAATCCGTAAATCCTGACAAAATTTAAATGAAACCTTATTGTTATTAGACATTCGAATTTTTTCTTACTTACTTTATATTCGTTCCCATTATTAAACGGAAAACATGTTTAAAAATCCAGCTCACTTCGGTCGTTTGCACCGTTATATTTTCTTTTGCTGTTCCAATTTTGATAAACTGATCATGTATTACATGCCTTGGATGTCCAAGAATATATTATTATTATTATTATTATTATTATTATTATTATTATTATTATTATTTATGGCACACAAATCAGGTCTCATCTTGAATACGGCCTGCCAACGTGATACCCATTATCAGAAAGAGAAAAACTCTTTTCGAGAAAGTTCAGCGGATAGAAGCGAAAATGTTGAAAGGACTCCATCGGCTCACTTATAAGGATCGTCTTGACAAGTTGCGTTTGTATCAACTTGAGCATCGACGTAGACACTTTGACCTCCTCGTTTCCGCAGAATTCTTCTGTTATGTTACGGGTCGACCTAACAAGAGTTCTTTACATTGAGAGAAGAAGCTTGAAGTTGAAAAAGCGGAGAATGCTGCGACTCCTTGCGCAATTTACACTGTCCACTCGTGTGTTCAACGCATGGAAAGCATTGCCGCAAGATGTTCTGTCGTTACAATCAGAAGTGGAGTTAAATGCGTATTTGGACTCCTGCTGATTTAGTTGACAATAACAAGCCGTTTTTGTTGTCTCCCCGAGATTGCCTCTTCTGGTGGATGCATCGTTCCGGAGAAGTTAGAGATGGAAATCACATGGGAGTTACTCCTACTGTTTCTATTACAAACAAGAAAAGGAAGAAGTTAGCACGTATCTTGCTGATTAACAGAACTAAAGTTCAGGGTTTTTTATTGATAAAATTCGGTAGAGAAGCGTCCAATAATGCCAATGCGTTTTTTGTTTGTTTACAAAACTAAGCGTTTACCCACACTGCCCTGAGGTTGCACGGCAATTGAAAACCCTTATCTGAAACCTCCGCTGTCTTTTGCTATATCCAGTCATGGTAAAGGTTTTCAGGATTCAACATCCAGGAAAATCCTAGAGCCGAAGTCCCGTTACGCACTCCAAAGTTGTATTCAGCTCCGTCCTGCAAAAACCTGTGACGATATTGTTGTCCAAATGTATCAGCCTAGCAGTTTCTGTGGTTGAAATACTGTCATGGAAAGGAAGCAATCGCTTTATGAACAACAGCTAGTTCTCCATACTCAAATTCCATGGCGTACATCTTAACACACAATTGAAGATGACACTCCATTACACTTCTTTGCATAATAAGCAGCAGATACCGGTTAAACGCTATGGCTCTGCTTGCATAGAGTTAAGCGCATAGGGCTGATTTTGACGGTGGGAGAGATTCTTAGGACTCATTATACGGCTACCGACTGCCTCAATCTGGGCAGCCTGCAATAAATAAGGTGCCGTACTGCCACCGTCTTCTATCCTTATTGGGTGCATGAGGATTCATAATAATTCGAAAAGCAGATCGTATTTTATCCGCTCCAACGAAACGAATTAATTACCAGCAAGTATCAGCTGTAAAACTGAGAAACTGTAACGTCCGTTCAATGCTCCCCGTATATCAAGAAAACGTTTCAATTATCAGAGGCGTAAGAAAATCAGCTGTTATTAACAATGAGCTAAAATGCTTGAAGGTCAGCGTGGCTGCACTCCAAGATACGCGGTTACCATACACTGGTATGCTAACAGAAATATATTACAAATGTTTTTAGGGAACGAAGGATGTAAGAAGAGCCTCGTGTCCATGAACTTAGGTTTGCCGTGCGGAAAATCTCACTAAAAGCAGCAAAATCATGCAGCAGCGAAAGTCTACTGGTACCATTACGTTGATCAACGTTTATGCGTTGATGCTATCTGCGACGCATGATGCAAAAACGCTTTATATCATAGGCTCAAAGCACTCCTAAAAAATTCGCCACAAAATACCATGTAGTGGAATTGGGTGATTTCAATGCCGGAGTTGGTGCAGATTGCGAGTCTTGCGAAAACCATCTCGGATGGTTTGGAGTAGGTAGAACCAATAAATATAGACAACGCTTTCACACCTTCGCTCAGCGTTCAGTCTTTGTGTCAGTAATACATTTTTGGAGCAAATCCGCAGCATAAATTTTCTTGGAAATATCAACTGTCAGAACAATGGCATCAGCTTGATCTTATTCTTGTTAGGCATACTATTATGGGTAGCGTACTCCTCACCTGCTCTTATCAAAGCGCAGATTGCGACACTGAACATATACGGGTTTGAGCAAAACTGAAGTTTCACCATCCTAGATTTCACTGAACCAATTGAAGTGTTGAGTTGAGGAACAACGGTAGCCGTGTGTGTGAAACGAATTTGGTAGTGTGATTTGAAAAAAAACTCTAAAACCGAGTTCAAAAAAACATTTCCACCCTATTCAGCCTCTGAAAACTGGGAAATGTCCAAAAACTACTAACGTAGAGTCAATTTTTCAACCTGTGCTAAAAACTCTTGAACGAGCGACTGTTTCGACGCAAAAGCTTCGGAGGTGACAGCTGCTCTGTACGTAAAACGGTCAGCGTTTTTGAAGTTGAAGAGGATTTCATCAAATTAAAAATTACGACTCCTCAAATTAGATAGAAATCAGGTCCATTGGACAGCTAGGCAGTGTACAACTAACTATTGGACTGAGATAAGCCTCTGTATCAAAATGCCGCGCATACTGGTAATTTTCACGTTAAGTATGATGGGATCAAAAGTACCATTGTTTAACCATTGTACATTTTTGGCTTTGTGTATACAAACAATTTGTTGATTATTGATCATGATTAGCATGCCTTGGAGATCCGAAAATAAAACATTTGTATTGATATTGATATTTGAATTCCCCCTACTCTTCATGAGATAAACAGGGCAATCGGCCGCTTAGCTAGTGAAACGGCCCTTGTGATGACGTAATTCCACCTGAGCTCACAAAATACTATGGAACAGCTGTATTACAAACACTTCATCGTTTGCTTCTTCTGTCCTGGCAAAATGTGTCTCCCACAAGAGATGCAAGAAACCAAGATTATCGAGCTATTTCAGAATAAGGGTGATAGAGCTGACTGTGACAATTACAGAGGAATCTCCCTTCTAAATGTAACAGACAAATTGTTTGCTGAAGTCTAACAGATCCGGCTGCAAGTTTTAGCTGATTGAGTTTACTACAAACCTTAACGTGCCTTCTGAGGGTAGACAAGCCGTATACATGAACTTTTTCATGCAACAACTTCAAGAAAAGCGTGGTAAGGTGCGTATGCCATTATACGCTGTTTTATTGATCTAACGATTTCATTTAACCACGTTAGCAGGAATGGTCTTTTCAAATTGATTGATACCATAGGCTGCCCTCCAAGTCTGATAAAACTCGTTATACCTTTCCACTCTCTCGCATAAAGGCCTCAGTCCATTTTAACGGTTGCAGTTCAGAAGATCTTGCAATTCACAGAAGCGTTCAACAAGTGTGTGTTGGAATCCAACGCTGTTTAGTAATTTTTGCTCAACTAAAAAGCACTATTCTGTGACCAATCCTAAGGTATTTACCTACGCACGCTATGCGAAGACAAGCTTTTCAAACTTGATCGCTTGCAAGCGTATGCCAAAATACGGTATGTGCTAATCCATGACCTTCTGTTTGTCGTCAATGCAGCGATTATTGCTCACTTCCAAGAGCTGCTCTAGTCGGTAATGGACTGTTTTTCGTCGTCTTGAAAAGACTTTGGTATGACAATTAGCATGAGGAGGACCAAATTTCTAGGTTACAAGATTGTATCGCCCCTCATATGCATTGTTCACATTTCTCAGCTTGACCCCATACATCATTTCATATATCTTAGTTCAATTATCGCGGATAACCTCTCCTCAGACACGGAGATTGATAGGTGGATTGGTAGAGCAACTGTTATCATGTCCCGTTTGATTTTATCGTGTCTGGAGGAACTGCAAGTTGACAGTGAAGACAATATTATACAGCGCGTGAATACTGAATGCTTTACTGCATGTCAGTAAGAACTGGACCATTCCACGCAAGTTCTTAAAATACTGGAAATTATTGTGCTACGACGCATGGGTTTGAGCTTTCAGATTGCATACCGGATAAATCGTTCGACGGTTGACGCACTTGCAGTGCAAACGGACCATGTATCCCCGTATTCCTTCTTCCAGATCATAAGCCCTAAATGATTGTTTCATTGATAACACCAACGCTTTTAACAGTTTTGTCAGGTTTTCTTTGTTTAAATAAATTTTTGACTGTGGTGTCGCCCTGAACATACTCCACTGGATAGACTCCTCTAAATACTGTGCAATACAGGGTGTCCTAAAAATGTATACACATTTAAAATAATTGTAATCCTAGAGTTTGTTAGTATTTCATTATTTCAAATGTATTAAAATATTCAGAAGTGTCATTTTGTCGTTCTTTACTACATTTAACTGCATTTTAATAAGAGAATCCACACGTTATTGTCGACCATCATATCAATTTATCGGGTCACACAGTGAGGTGTGGTTTATTATCCAGAAAATTATTTGGACCGTTCGGTTTTTGACTCTACTGTAACCGGCCCCATTTACTTGAACTTGCTGCAGCTGTAAATTATCATGAATGGCGAAGTCTCCTATTCGATCCCGATTCGTCGCGGTGTCTTGCGAGGCACAATTCCTAATCCATTTTTATTCTCTGTTTACATTTCCGATGTCCTGCATTTTGATTCCACCATTATTCTCAAATAATCTGACAATATCGACGTTGTTTTTCACCACCATTGACGTACTGTCCCTCCTGCATCAGAATCTATTATCAATGACACTGACCAGTGATTAACCTCAATCGGCTTATCGTTAAATCCCCTAAATTGTAGAGTGGTAATCTTTTTTGAATTGGTTGCTCAGCGACGTCGAACCCGGCTTCAAGGAATTTTTCCGGTTTCCTCTAATGGCTCCGATTTCAGCAAAATCACGTGTTTAATGTAGCGTTGCTCAACGTTATCACAAAGTCTCAATTGAACTGATAATGTGGCTGCACAGATCTTGAAGGTTCTGAGGCTCCCATACCATACCCTATGCCTGCGTTCCCTATTTATCCCATCTGATGAAGTTAGACATTTTTTCCTGCAATGTTCCATACTTTCTCTATGCATCCCTCATAATTTCTATCGGTGTAATTGGAAAGGATTTCCTGATGGTCAAAAGAGGTATTAAAATTATCGCACGGCGGAGCTGTGCCTCAGCAGTGTTAATTTGAGATATGATCGGAGAACGATACGTCTGTGAATGCGATAGATTGATTAGCGACATTTCTTATCATAATGCACAGCCGCAGCACGATATCCCCATAACTTGCAAATACTTCTCATTTACGCAAAGTCAATATCTCGTTCCTTATTCGAGAACTGAAAAATTCAGGAATTTTTTCGTCCCTTACCTTAACTGTTATTTGGTTGATCAATCGAAAGTTAATCTAGATCTACGGTGTGAATTTCAAAATTGATTACGCGTCCCATTTTTACGTGTGGTTGATTTAATATTATTGCTAAAAATTTGGTAGGCGAATAAACTCATTTTCTTTAACATCTTTTCCAGAAGTGTTTTGAACCTGGGTTATCTGGTTGGTTCCACAATTGTATGCTCACAACTATTTCTTGCAGTCAGGTCCCACGGTCCCAAATGCTTGATCAACAAGGCACGATTTAACCGTGAAACGTAAAGTTACAGTAACATAAAAATTTAATTCGAAGTGTAACAACAGATTTAAATCATTACAAGACCCTAAATATGATTGTCCAATTATTAAACAAATTGCAGTCCTGAGAATATCACGTCGTCTAACTCATTGGTTGTTTCCTTCTCTGGCCATAACTCAAGTGTCGTGAGCTGGAAAGCCAAATTTGGGTATCCTTCGGCTTGGATAACCGGCTTACTGCATAGATCAACTAAATGATTGATTGGGTGATCGATCACGAGTTGAACCGTGCTCTCTGTACAAATGTTTGCGCCTAGGTGGTCCACTGACAAAAGGAGGTATGAACTCCCTTGCCACTGACTCTAGTATTTGGGAAAAATTTGCTTTTGAGCGCTCACTTTAAAGTCACTGCGTTAAACGCCATGTTCAAGCTGGTGAGGAGAAGATATATCTCTGGGCTTTTAAACTTAAATTACCCCGCCGGTGTTTAAATGACTGCGTAATGTTCAACGTTGTGAGCGTTGCGGAAGGGATTGTCACTTCTGAATCGGTCTGTTCAGTCATTTTAAAAAGCAACGGAGAAAGAATACGACATGCGCTTATTATGTATATCAATCGTGGATATCGACCAAAAGAAGCCAAAGCACATATATTAGGGTGTAAACATCAGTTTACCCGAAGAATAAGAACAAGAAAAAAGAATACTTTCCTTCCAGAAAAATCAAAATCTGTGTTGAATTAAGACACAGTTGCCTCGGTCTCCGTGTAATGTTATAAACTTATTAGTCGATGAACCAGCAATTTGACGACTTGTCGTGTATCCATGTTGACATGGTAAAACTTAAGCGTTTGGTGCATTTATTCATGTTCCCGTAACTTTTTTGAAAAAGAATTAGTAGCGCTTGGTCCAATTGTTTCACTCACTTTTGTCTCAATATATTAACATCTATACGTTTTTTCCACGTTCTGCATTTAATTTGTACAAAATACCACCACGCATGGTTGTAGACAAACCAGAATTTTGTTTTGTTGGTCAAAAATTTTGCGTTGAAAGACACTAATTATTTCTCTTCTACGGATAAGGACATGATTACTGAGACCTGGTGCGTGTATCAGCCTATGTAGTTAAACAAATTGTTCGTGCGCCCGTTTTCAAACATTGAATTAGTTGCTCACGCACTTTGTTTGCCATTTATTCACAGTTTGAAAGCATGCTGATCATTAATGCACTGTCACTGTATAATGATTTTAAATAGCATTAAACCGCTCGTGATTTATGTTTGATGAGAGTGCCTGCAAATATTGCGTTTGGTTTCGCTTGAGTGTCAACAAATCGTTTCGTTCATCCCTCATTTACAAGATTGTGCACCTGGGAAAATATTTTTTAATTCTGTTTGATTTAAGGAAACAGTAATTAATTAGAGTTTTTTTCACCCGTTGTCTATGACATAGTATCTCACAGTTGCATGGGTACTCACGTATTCATGCGGGAGCTAATTGTCTGAAGTGAAACATTTTCATGCAGTAATGAGGCAGTGTCGATTAAAACAAGATAGTATTTTCCCCTCAGCGTTATTCTAAATTCCACGTTTCTCCGATATTAAGGTTCGATGATTTATGGTAATGCCTGAAGTACTACAAAAAATAAATGATAATAGCAATAGTGTTCATTTGGTATACGTAGGAAAACGAAACTTTTTGCTACGACATTAACAACAACAATTTGTTTTTCTTAATAATTTGTCATGTAAAAAAACAGCCGACCCGAACCGGTTAGTCCACAAACGTTTCGGTTTTTAATCAGCGACGTTGTCAGGGTCCCATGACCGTAATTGCATGGTTCTCTGCTACTTGAACAGCTGGTTTTGATGATTCGCTGAAACTACGAAAAACGATTGCGATTTTATTTTTGATAATATTTTCATTCATTTAAAAACATTCTATTCCATGAATAATCTACTTTGTTTGTACTTGGAGTAGTCTATCTGATATGGGCATTTGAAACCTTACTTGATCTTTCATGGAGAGACTTGAGTGACTAGGATGTGATTAATTGCTTGCGTTCAACTTGTTCTCGTAATGAGACCTTAGAAACTGTAACGCCCGACATTTTTGTGATCCAGAGACAAGTGCAACTGGAAAAGTATTGTACAAAAACGCGGTGATTGTTTACTAGATGCTGAATAGCAAATTCTTAATTGAAACACCATGACGATGTCTGAACTATCTCACATACGTCTTACATGCTTGGTTGGCTTCATTTCGCAGTTGTGCTAACTTTGAAGCAACCATCGCGGAGATTTCTCGTGTTGGGATATAAAGAATTGCGTATGATTGGAACATCTTTCTCACTAGGAGCACAGTCTCAAATATGTAAAATTAAATCCTCAATTAGTGAGTCAACATCTGAGATATTGTTTGTGGCGTACTGGAAATACCGTTCTGGAAGTCGTAGAATTTACAAAAGAACCTTTTCAGTGATTCTCAAAATGATAGCGTAAAGTTTTAAAGGACTAATCCTGGTTGCCAGTTAATACCCATTACGTCGGTCTCACCAAATAAGCTTCTGTCTTGCCAGGACTTATTATTCATCTCCACATTATTTAAACGATAATATTCCATCATACAAAACAGGAATGTGCTCCTCAACTGAATTAATTCTGTCGTGCCATAAAAAGTGCAGAATATACGTATTTACAACTTAAATAACGAAAGCACAATTATAGAATAGGGTGGCATTGTTGGATGCAAATGCAAGCAAATAAGGATTGTTTGTTTCAGGCTCATGAGGTTCTCCCCATCAACATGTGAGTGCACATGTGCTCGAACATGTTCGTTCTGCCAACCGCATCTAACAGATATTCACAAGCTCAAACCTTGTCTACTCTCGAGCGAAAACTACGGATAATCTGTTCTGATAGAATTGCGGAAAAGAATAAGTTCAATTTTTGAGTGTTTTCAATGGAATTTAGATTAATCCTGTTCCAAAAATTAATCTTATCCCAATAGTTTCTTCGGGTGATACGTTGTAATGTCACTCGATGCGATGCTACGGAATGAAAAATATTAAAAGTAGGTTGATCATATAATATATGTTTTTTCAATAAGAGTGAATTGCGAGAATATTGCTTAAGATGATCCTTTAAGGTCAAAGATTAAAGTAAAAAAACACAGATTGCTAACAGGGATCTGGGTCATGGCCAAGAGATGCTGGCTGGACTCATAATGCTTGCCGACGTGGTGGGTCTCATTGACGTCAATATCTCATAATGTTAATTCATTGAAGGACGTGTGTATATTCTATGACAACTGTTTGCATATAAGATAAGCTGATATCCATAGAGTGAACTAAATTCAGCATCATAAATTTTTGAAATGTTCAGTTCAGCTCAGACAACTAGGAACAGATCCGTAAATGGCTGATAAGATAATCGAGCGTTCAGAATTTCTGTTGATGGAAAGATTCTATGGAGTGCCAACAACTGCCAAATAGTTTCTCCATTCTTATATATCCTCGTCGTATGCGACAGGTAATGCTACATCAAGAGTTGTCCAGAATGTTTTTCTGGACGAAGGTTTTTCCAGCTGCAACTTGGAAAAAACGAAAAAAGTTTCTGTTCACCGAGCCGGTAAGAGATCAGCTAAGAAAAAATTGTGCGTAGATTTAAAACAGGATATTTTCAAATCACAGTTTCTTCGGTGTATAAATCTCGAAACTTACAGGAAAGTCATTATCACGAATAAATCACTTGCATTGATTTTAAATCCAATAACTAATAAAAGCATTTCAAATGAGAATATACTTTTGCTTCCAGAAAATATACGCGATTTAAGTAATCAATTTTCTGCTTTAGTTTTATCTCAAGAACAGCTACACCACCAAATATTTTAAGCAATTGCGATTAGAGGCGAAATTAATATATTTAATTTTTAATCTATGTGTAAGTTTAAAAGAGTACAAGTTGTAAATCTCACGTCTGCTAGTCTATTGTAGTATCATATCTTGCAATATCTGTAGGTTAAACTACTATACTTTGCAGAAAAAATAAAAAGCCTATAACAATATCCATTAATTTTTGTTCTGGTGAGCGGTATATATAGGAAACGGTGTGAAATTTTTCGGACCACAACCATTATAGTTTCGTAGAATACCACAGAATGTTTATTTTTTATTTTAAATTATTGGAACAAAACAACATTTAAATCAAACATCAAATAAATAATTTTAAACTTTTATGTACAATCTACCGCCGTGAAAACACTGGAATCATCATTTGTGTAAGAAGCTACTTCAAAATTTTTATGCTTCTCAAAACAGATGGGATTTATTTGTTAAACAGACTTTGACAAATTATCTCAATAATATCATTTCGAATTCAATGGGGTATTTTGTATTGACGCATCTATTCTGAAATCGTAGCTTCGTCAGTCCAAGTGTTGTGGTGTGAACAAGAAAGGTGATTGTTTAGCCATCCAGCCATCACCTGCAATTTGTCGCATTATTAAAATGCCTTTTGAAATCATTATGGAGATGCGCCGTCTAGACACTGATAATTATAATTGGTCTAGTTATAGAGCAAAGCATGGATTACTTAGAGTTATAATGATATGTAGCCCTCATGATTTCGATAGCCAATTTAGTGATGGAACAAATTGGAGGCATTGTCAAAAGTGCTACTTTTGAAATTACCACGTTTTGAATATTACCATTTTCTGGCATGACAAAACAGTTAGAAATAAAACGTTCATAGTAATTGAAATTCAAAGTTTTAATGGACTAAAAAGCAAATACTTTACAGTAACTATAGAATAAATATATAGGGCATGTATAGAAACAACAAACATGACTTGTCAATACGGAATTTAGCTTATGTATTGAGGTGCGAGGTTGGATTTGGTCAACATATAATTGTTAAGTTTGATCTACAACATTTTAAGGCTTAATGTACAAACGAATGCGGGGGAAGTTAGTTCCATATAAAACAAACTCCGACAGCAAACATCATCATTCAATAATCTGACCTAAAGTGCGGAATGGTTAGAATGTAGCCATGAGAACTTCTTCCGCGTGTTTCTTGCTGTTGAGACACGAGTTCAAGTGGGTTATCCACCGTACGCATAATGTTAAAAAGCTGGAAAAATTCATACCTGACACGACGGTACGACATGTCAAATAGGTTCAGAGATGCAATCCTCTCCTCGTGTTGCTTCTTGGATAGTCCGGTCACCAGTTTTGGAGCGCGGCGGCATACGCTTATCAGCAAGCCATGTCCTTTTGAAACCATGGAGACAATGCTTGAAATGCCTAGTTCATTATTGGTTGGATATGGGTGTTAATTATACGTTAGAGTAACTGCTATGTGAAACTAATATAAATCCTTCCGAGTAGTGCCAAGGTTTGGCAGGACTTTTTGTAAACTACAGAAAAATGTCGAGAAGACTTCATGTTTCGGCTAATCCACTCACCCAGGTCTTTCTCTCTCGTGACCCATGAATGTTGCTGAGATCCCAGCAAGTAATTGAATTCGAAGGATTTACCAACGTTTACCATTTTACATTTTTGGATATTGAATGTTATGCAGTTTGATATATACCAAGTTTAAACTTCATCAAGATCTTTTTGTAGATGTTGCCAATCATTTATGGTGCGCCCGCTAGTCAAAATTTTATGTTATCGGATCTTAAATGAATTTACTGCATACGATTTCAGGTATATCGTTCGCGTACGCCCGAAAGAGTATTGGCCTTAAGATTGAGCCTGGAGTTTCGCTACTTGTGACTTCTACTAGGCTGGATATTTCTCCATCAACTCTAACCCTGATTACTCTAACAGTCCTGTATCCAGGACAATATTGTGCCACCCACCTCGAGCTGATTCAATATCTGTATCATTATGCTGTGGTTAACGCGGTCAAAGGTTTTACACATATCCAAGTAACAAGCATGGATGAAGTATCCGTAATTCATGGCTCGATTACAGTCTTCATGTGTTAAGAGTAGATTGGTGAGACAGGATTTTCTTGTCCTAAATCCGTGCTATGCGAAGAAAAGTAGCTTATTTTATTCCAAATGTTTGATATTCATGATTTGAAAATCGTTCGAGAAATTTAGATACAACTGCCAATGGTTTAAATGGTCTGTAGTAAGACACATCGGATCAGATACCGCCTTTGTATATCGGAGTGACTATTTCCACTTACCCAGTCAATAAGAACCTTACTACAGCTAAGTGGCAGGTTGGATAAATCAGAGCGTTGTGCGAATAGAGCATAGTCACATTGTTTCAGAAGGAACTATATTAGTTTATCAGAAAACGGTGATTTTTTAAGCCATGTTCATGGTTTGTACTTAAAGAACAACGAATTTAGGGATGAAATTACAGGTGAATCCCAAAACATCATTATGTGAACGGACAAAGTATGGGACTGTTTTATTTCTTTCACATGTTTGGAGACGACTCATTATGGACTAGAATTGGGTCACGTGAAACCAGATATATATTGGATTTTTTTCATGATTTTTGGAATAGCGATAGCATAAAAGTCAAACATCGATTTAAACGCTCCATAAATAGTTATTTCTGAAAAACGACCTTTCACTGTTTTACTTAATTTGTACGAGATACATTGAACCATCACTTTGACATTTTACTTGTCTCGTTAAACATACATACTTAATGTTTTCCTCTATGCATCTACTTTGCGCTCACAGCAAGCATCTAAATGCTTCCCTGAAGGTATTTCTTCTTCTTCTTTGAATCGAAAGCAGAAGGGATATAAAATCCCGTTTGAGCTTCATCACAGTAATAGACATGGGTGACTTCTGCTGACAAGGCAAACCCTGAGAGTAGATGAACATCACTATATCACTCCGGGGATCAAGTCCATCCGTCTCAACAAATGCTGATCCAACGCGCTTTTGAATAGCTGTTCAGATGGTAGAGACAGGAGCTCTTTCGGTAGAGAGTTCCAAGTGTTCACCGCCCGCGTGGATAGCGTGCTCGCATTACTCAGCTTCAGCCTTCTAGGCTTCTGCAACTTAAAGTTATGTCCACGAGTCCTCGACTCACCTACTAATCGGAAGTACTGGAGGAACTCGTCTCCATATTGACCGAGAACAATACGGCGTGTCAGGAGCAGGTCATATCTTTCCCTTCGAAGCTCTAGGGGGTAGAGTTTCAGCAAGCTCCTCCTATCCTCGTACGCCAGTTGGCGCATTCTACAAACCATCTTAGTGCCCCTCCTTTGTACCCTCTCCAAGGAGTCGCATTCGCCTTCGGACTGAGAAAATGCAACAGGTAGTCCATATTCCAACAGAGGACGAATGTACACAGAGAAAAGTGTCTGGAACATTTGCGGGGTATGGATGCAAAGGAACGCCGAATCGCCCAGAGCATCCTGGTAGCGCTGCCTATTCTCCGACAAGTGTCAGCCTTCGACTTCAAGGAATCCATAACCAGAATCCCTAAGTCTTTTTCGACCGTCACCGCTCTAATTGGCTTACCTCCAATAAAGTATTCACCACCAGAGTCATCGGAGTTTATGCGCATGACCACTGTCTTGTCCTCATTGATAGGCAGTGACCAGCGATGTGTCCAACTGACTAAGTCATTAACTGCTTGTTGCAGTTGCTTGTGGCCATCGCAGGAACTGACAGAGGCCCACAGTTTCAGATCATACGCGAATAAAAGACAATCGACGCGTAGTTAATCAATTTCATCAATTTCATCATTCCAAATTTGTCGCTATATAGGCTCGCATAATTAGCCGCTTATAAGTAGTTCATGCAGTGTATGACATTAAAATATTCATGAATAAAATGACGTAATGTTATCTAAACAAATATAGTCTTTGACCATCAAACCTGAGACGCATAACCAATATGACCTTGCGCGAATACGATATTTGACCTATAAATATGCAGTTATCGCAGCCGTTTAGCTGCAGCTTACAATTCGCCAAATGGTTTACATGACTATTTTCATGCATTCATTTGATTCATAGCTTTCTATTCCGCAACATTTCAAAATAGTTTTCAAATTCTTTTTTGGTTATCATCCATGAATGTAAACTGAATCAACTTGTTAATAAATCTGCTAAAAAATACAAAGCTGCAATAAAACAAAATTTCTTTTTAAATTCTTTGATGTTACCTGCTTTAAAACTGCTAATATATATTTATTTGAATCCTTCATGAACATGTTATGCACTTTTATTCTCAATAAAATTTGAAAAGATTTCAAGATTTAAGCCTATATTTTGTGCTGAAATAATGAATAATACACAGTTCAAAATTAACATATTTTGAATTTCCTGGCCTATTATTCCACAAAAGTACAAGTTGTTTGTCATTTCGAATTTCCTTGACATTTAAATTCAGACATTTTCCAGTTATCATAGCGAAAAAATAACATCTTCATGTGCCAAAAATTCAACTCACATGCCCAAGCAGTTAATGCTTTTACATTTCTAATATACAGCATATTCTTTCGGAATTTGGAACGATTGGTTCACTTCCTGGAAACATTGGCATTTTTCATAAATTGATTTTTCTAACTTATTTTGTATGAAATAAGTTTCATGCAGTTGTATTGAACTTTTTCTTATTAAGTTGTAAGTATCGATATCTTTAGCTCATATATTGTTGAAATTTAAAAACGCTTTTATGTGGTTTCCGAATTTCACCTGTCAGACACAGAAAAATTTAAATTCGAAAAAATATGTGCTTAATAATTTCGAGTAAGTTTCTCGTAATCAAAAATAAGAATGTTGAACTTTGTAATAAGATACGTGTGAATTTCGAATTCCTTATCGGCCAAACGACATCTGAAACACCTTGTTCTACTATGCACACTGCATAGGCTAATTATTTACGTCAATTTATGCAGGCATGAATAGCAACAAATTTAAAACGATGAATTAAAGTCATGAAATCATTCAGATGCTTGCTGTGAGAGCAAAGTATATGCATTGATTTATTTAAAATCATTGGTTATTCGGTGATACCCAGAAATCCTAGTCACAAGCTAAAACGATTTATGTTAGCATTAGAGTTCATTTGCCCAATGGCTGTCACCGTTTTACGGTTATCGCCCGGAAAGCTCATTTAATATGATATATCAAGTGTATTGCGACATAATTGTGTTATCTGATCACATCAGGCGGGAATGAAGCGTTATACTTACTATTAAAGCTATGCTGATTATAAGAATAGGTAAGGATTTGCAGCTATTTATTTTAGTCTTGGATGTGATAACTGAGATATGAGTAAGTCACTTGCAGCTTATATTATATATTTTAGAAGATAGAGGCTTTGAAAATACTCTCAACGTTAGCATATAATCGGACGGAAAACGAATTATACAATGGATTGAGTTACTTCAGGAATCTCTTTCACACAATTTATTCTTCATACAGTTTCATACAACGGGGATACTTGAATCATCAGTAAAGAATAAAGCTCCTAAATTTCCCGAGTGAATTCGCTTAACATCTGTAGTCTACTCCTAACTTCTGTGTCGTGCTGCTAAATGTGACAATGAAGAGCTTCGCGGCAACTGGTGCTGATTTATTAAACCATGTCCTCATATGTATGTTAGCTCAATGTTGCGAAAAACAATCAGTGATCATTCTTTTTGGTTCTAGGTTGAAAATAACTATTTGCGGCATAATTTTTCAATAACATTTCACAACCTTCATTTTCTATCTACAAAAATATTAAATTTGTCTATAATATCATTCTTCCTCTCTTTATTCGTTTCTTGGTGCATTATATTACAAAGGTCGATGCAGATTTGTAAACCGCGATTAGACTTTCTTCCAAGAAGATGATGTGTCAAACGCGTGTTCAAGCACTATAATCCTAAGAACACAAAGCCTATAGACAGCATGTTATATCACACTTATTGATTATTCAGTCACATTAAGCGCAACGCTAAAAATCTTCTTGTGTATCATTGATGTAATTTGTTCCACAAATTTGGTTAAACTTAATACTGGCTCTACATATGTATATTCAAGCTACTTCAGTGAGATTTCCAAACTTATTAGATCACTCCCAAGCAGCATGCCAAACTGTCGCAGTTACATTTAGGTCTGGTGTCGGAAATAAGTGGACAAAGCAGTTGTTTGTGTAAAACCGCAGGAAGACTTCGAATAAGTCCCGCTGGGAAGCGCACGTATAATTTCTTCGTTACCAAGAACTCATTCTACTGAACGATATCATCTATATTGTTTTCAATTTTCTATAAATAAATTAAAAAAGAACACCGACACTCGAAAACATGCTCTTCATCATTTAAATTTCATTTATTCCATCATTTTTACTGATTTACTTCAAATTAACTATAGAAACAGAAGTTGACAAAGGTTAGTTTTTATATAAAATCTCAGTCGATATCAGGTAAAACATATTTATATCTGGCAAAATTCTAACCAAAGCTTGAATTTGTGTATCACATATATGCTACTAGGATAGAAATATTGCAAAACGAGATAAGTACAATTTATTTTTCGGCTCGAAGACCAGAATCGAAGTAAACGGGAAAGCTTATCTGGTGCGTGTGTACATCTGCGCATATATTTGGTCAATGATCTCAATGTTGCTCATGATTATAAATTCGAATTCCATCTAATTGATGTTTCATTTTCCGCCTATTCAATCTCACTTTCATTACATCAAATTTGTAATGTACAACTACAGGTGTCATAAAATTACAATATTACTCATCAATCCTTTCGAAGAATTCGAGTAAGTCTCCAGTATCTCAGCCAGGCAATCTCATCAATTTTCCATAATATTCTGGAAATTGTAACATTTATTTAACCGTGAGAATACACCTCTTGAGCGTTCACATTGCTTGGTGTGTATGACTCACCGTCACAGTATATATAAGTAGAGATTTACAACTAACTTGAAGCTGCAACAGGAAGTAAGCGGTGTTTTGTAGACTAACAACGGTCGAAATATTTTGTGATCAATGACAATGCAGTGTCATCCACGCTTTCAGGTTCAGTGAGCCTTGAAACAGCGAATATGTGGTTAACAAAGTTATACTCGAATGCCACTGTTACACCGTGTACGCACAACGAAGCACGGTGTTCAAACACCGAATAACATTGATTATCGGTCAAGCAATCAAGGCGCTTATGGATGACCGAAGTGATGTGTTGCTCACATCCCCTGCACTTATTTTGTTCCCTATAAAGCTACAATGTTTTCCCAAAAATCAGTTTTCAATGTTCTGCACATTGTGACGAAGACATATTTGTGCTGCGCAACTTTTTAAAATGAATGGAACTAGTAGCAATAACTTTAGCGAGAAATATTTTATAGAACATATATTTGGATAACGTTTCGCGATATGCTATTTTCTACTTACGATCTACGTGATTCAGCTTTTGATTTTCAAACTGCATGTTTTAGACCAATAATCCGTTGTAATAATAATAATTCAAGGTTCACTGAACCAGATCTTACTGTTTCCACCTGATGACGGCAAACAGCCGGAAACTGTTAGGGGTGTGTAAGAAATGGGGATGTGAGCACTACAATACAATAATATTTTATAATTGCTACTACAGAGAACAATATAAACTACTTAATCACAAAACTTCTAAAATTTGTCATGTTGAATTGGTCGTTTCCTAGCGTGTGGTTCAAATGAGTTTGCTGAATTTGGAGGAGCGTATATGAACTGTACTTGAAAGAGAGTCTAACCAGAATGAGCTGTGTAAAATGCTCTAGGTCATGTACGCGAAGTTAAGAAGTTTCAAAGGATAATACGTGATTTACGCTTCAACTAGTCCGATTGACATATTTTGTTTCAACCACTCTCTGGATGGAATACATATTGAAACGTAAATCTGCGTTTTATTGGTTAAACTTTATACTATCACAATAGTTATAGCCGCAAGGCTCAGTTATTGTATCGAAATATTTCATTAACACGGTTGGCCGTATCGAAAAACCAATGTTCAGGAATGATTCACGTTATTTATAGCTCTCGTCACTAAGCGAATATACAAATGTTTTTTTATATTCCGTAATTAACATAATGCATCTTTCGTGCTTATTTTATGTTATTTACTGCTTACATTCATGTACCGGTTTGCTGATAAACTTCAATAGTGGAATCATCTGTCTTTCAACACACGCTTTAGAGTTTCATGCACATGGCAATAAAACTGAAGCTCAAGGTAGTATAAATGAGTCATACATCTAACCGGTTTCCCCCTCACGATATAAGGTGTGTGTCAGTATCATGAATCGCCACTGCGTACACGGTTCCACGCACGCACGCACGCACGCAGACATACTTGCAGTCATAATGTCCAGTTCGAACACCCACGCCGGTATGATTCATACGGACGTTGAGAGAAAGCTTGCTCACAATCCGTGAATCCATGCGAAATGATTCCACCAATTAGACGAAGCCTAATCCCTGGGGCACTTACGCCATGACTGATCTAAATAGACCACTCGGCACGAACACTTAAAGCGTGTGTGAAATTAATTTTCAATGTATCACAGATTATAATTTCACATTGGTCTATTATAACGACTGCCATTAAGGAAACTATTTGAATAGATTAATTGATCAAAGGAAATGGTGCAAAAAGCTACCTCTGCTCTTAGAATAAATGCTTACTAAAGTTGAACATATAATAATGATACACAAGAAATTCGAGCTGATTAGTTTGTATCTGCAGCTTAGAACATTAAGGTCAACAAGTCGTAATCAACACTGTGCTCGAACACTACTTTGGGTATTATCAGTAGTGTGATACCGAATATTGTTATTTTGTCATGCGACGAATGACTGTTTTGCCTCATTTGTGCAATTTAGAAAACGCGGTTAACTGACGTACCGATTGCTGTTTTTTAATCATCCTAAAATGTTTTATTTTCGCAACACACTAAGTCGCTAACGATGTAACACGAAGGCCCGACTGCTGTTTAGTTGATTTTAAACTGTAAAACATGTCAGTGTAGTGTGGTGCTCACATCCCCATCCGTTATACAGCACTACCAGTTTCTGGCTGTTGGCCGTGTGTAAGTAATGGGGATTGAGCACTAAAGTACATTGGTCTTTTATAAACGCCTCCAGCGCTTGGCCAGGAATCACTTTGTGATTCTGTATTTGAACATAGTGGTTCTTGATAAGAACCCTATATAACAGTGGCATACAAGTTTAACTTTGTTTACCGCTTTTCCACGGTTTCAAGGCTCACTGAACCTGATCTTGCTGTCTCCAGCTGATGACGGCAAACAGCCAGGATTCGGTAGTGGTGTGTAAGTGATGGGTATGTGAGCACCACAACATATTACTTTACGAACATTTTTAGGCTCACTAAAGATCGGGCACTCCCGACTGAAGATTAGACATACCGGTCAAACTCAATTACACTTCATCTCGATGGAACAAATCATAAAAATAACCTGATGTGCCAACTCTGATGGCTCCGCGTCAACTTTCCATGGGGTGGTTTTCCTATAAATTGAGTCCTCTATCGCATTATCACGCCGGTCGTTGAAATAATTTTCGTCCTCTCCATTTAACGCTTACAGCTTCGTACTAAATAAATCCAAGATAAGCATCGGTCCTATGGGTTGCAACGCTCTGATAAGGAATAAAGAAGACACATACGATTGTACATCAATATTTTTTAAAACATTTCGCCTTGTTCAACAACGCGTCTCTAGATTGATTAACAATGGTCATGAATATGTTCTAGCCACAACGAGCATTTTACCCATTCTTGCAATTTTTCATCAGGACCGTGTTCGTTATACACAACTTTCGCCATGGGCTTTTCCCAACGATCTTGATCTGTTACTGTGCATTTTGCACGCATTTTTGGTCGCTTTACCACCTCTTACTAGTACAATTGTAATCTAACGTTGAATTTCTTTTAACTTCAGCATTACTTGAAGCATGTATACACAGTTAATTTCTCCAACTGAAGAGACAACTGTACGAGTTCACCTGAGCTTCCAAGCGTCCGACAAGGAGTTGGAAGCCAACCATCACCAGACGGGCGCCGGTCTGGATGAATTAGTGAAACAAGCCATGGAATCCTCCTTTTTGCTTGTATGCCAGCCAGGAACAACGTCTTTCATAATCGTAGCGAAAACTAACCGCGCTTCCTCAAATTCAGAACAATCGATGCTGTCGACTAGGAGTGTGAGACGTACTCGTTTCCATGTGGTTATTGGGCCACAGCTATGTTCCTGTAACGTGAACACATTGGATAGTTCCACAAAAATCGATTTCATGGAATCGAAGCTGAGGGCTCGGACGGACCAAACGTGCCCATGCATCCATATTCTGTTTGTCATGCTTCGAATACTGAATACCCCACTGGATGACAGGTGTTTGGGAGAAATTCCTCTGCCTGCAGGCAAGGTGAGTCAAACGAAGTAATTTCCTCTTACCATGGCATAGGCCTAAAAGTAGTAGCATACAAAACTAATGATACTACACGATATTCCCTGTATAAATCACGACATTCAGTCGTTTTAAAATCCCGCCTCAAAACACGATCTTTTGGTAAACCATGCTTTTTTCTCCTTTATGTTCAACCTTCGGCTTCTAAACATTATTGCAATGGTGATTACAGCGTAAGCAATAGATGAGAATCGACCAATTTATCAAGGTCGTATTTGTAAGAATTTAAACGCAACCGCGAGTATTTGTCATCAGAACATATTAGAGTTGCACCGGTTCTTATACCGCACACTCCGTTTCGACTACCTTAATTGCAAAAATTAACTCCAAACATCACAAAAAATACTTTCAGCGTATTAGCTTCTCAATGCTCTATTTGTGCATATAAACCTGTGGTTTTTAAGCATATCGCTTTGTACCATTAACTTATAAAATTCAATTCTGTAACTCGGCATGCATCATCGTTCAATTTCTTTTAAATTTGTCTGTTTTGTGTTGAGCACCAGCCTTATGCTGGCAGCAAATTGAGCTCTCTGTTTCAAGCCCACTTTGATGGTTAAAGATGATCAATCTCCTGCGTGCAAACATTTATTCCCCCGTGCTTGATTTGTTTTGGGTGCTAGTGAGTTCTGAGGCAATTTTATCTTTGTTAGTCTCCTGGTATGCGATTTGGGAATGGCTTTAAATGGAAATGAATCGAGAGCTCCAGGATAGTTTTGAAGCTGTCAAACGGTAGTAAAAGTGGATATTATGAAAACTTGGTTGAAGGTTTTGTTTCAGACCCCTTATCGGTTGGTAAATCTAATGTATATTTACCAAGAAGAAATACAAAGCGATCAGCATTAAGCAATGGAGCAATTCTAACGCTCTCATTGTTGGTTGGTAGTTCAAACTTATTGATTTTAGTCGTGGACCACATTAACTGACAGGTATATCCATGTATCAACCCACGGTTCTGCCTTTCCGATGAACAATACTGGTGTTGGACAATGATTTAAGCAGCCCACCGTCTGATAATTCTGCATGACCTACAATAAACTGTCTGAAATTGTGGTCTGCTTGGAATGATTCAGACATCACACGTGACACGCAACTTGAAGGTCGGTGTGTGCTTGTGCGCTCGTTTTTGTGACGATTAGCCTCACCCCCTAGGTTTACAAACAGAATAAATAAGGTAAAATTTAGTGATTGTCGCGCAAACGTAACGTCAAAAAACCGCTCACTTCGCTGTCTTATGTGATGATATTATTGCCAATCTCACCGGTCCGCCTTGTCCGGAAATGACAACTTCGGGCCGGTAATACGTGGGTCTTGTTCACGTGATGCGACTAACGTGCCAGACAGACAGTTCGGTAGATGCCAGTTGACCTTCAAACAACCAATAAAAATGCCCGGATCACCTTGTATGAAACGAAACACCTAGTGTCGAATCTCAGTTCATCAGCAACGACTCGGAGAGAAGGTAAAGTTTTGCCTTGTGTAAAATGTGCTTATGGCTATTGAGAGTTGTCGTTAATGTCATACGAGTTTAGCTACCTACACTGCGCTTCCGCTTATCATTTGAAACTGCGCGGAAATTTCAAGTGATCAGATTTAAAGGCAGTACGATCATAGCTAGCATAAAGATTTGTATTGTTCCGGACCAATTTTCAGCTATAATTGTTTCGATTATCAAGCGCCGGTTTATTGACTACGAGGAACATGCGACTATAGATATACTCAACTATTTGGTTGGTTACATGATTAGAAATACAGCTGATAATGTCCATCGTGCCATGCGGTCCTGTTTATAAAGATATGCTGTTCTTACACTTACACGTACGTGGATATATTATACCTTGCTGGGGTACCCTGGAAGTCAGCTTTCTGGATATACCACTCTCGCAGCTGCATTCGACAATACGAGCGAATTCGGATTTCTCGTGATTTTCCCATATTGGATCTACGCGTGCAACGCTGTTAATACTCTTCAAGTACTAAAAGGGATTAACGTCATCGGGATTCGTCGCCATCGACTGGTTATATATTCAACATCAACTACAGAAGCGTATCTCCATATTCAATTCTGATTTTGCTTTTATTCGTGAACAAGGCTTTTTTGTCGCGCTCACGATATTCATCATCGATCGCTCGACAGAACCACTGCTTGTGCACACACCACTGAACAGTGCTGCTCACAACCCCGACCGGATGACCCCAAAAAGAAAACAAAGCCCACCGGGCTGCATGTGTACGGTTTGCCAAAAGTCAGTAAATCCTAAGGCGAGGTCAGTCACATGTTACGCTTGTTTGTTGAAAGTGCATGTAAAATGCGGCAAATGGCTGACCTCGGATTTGGTAGCGATTATTAATGGACAACACAGAATTCATCCTCGAGGATACAATTCGGTTTTCTTTAAGGCTGATGTCTGGTGAAGATTGCGCGATTGGTGGGGTCTACCAGTCTCCTACTTCTGCGGAATCGTACAACGAACGGTTGATCCAAGTGCTCCAGTGCTTGACTCGCACTCAGCAAGCAACAATACTTATTGTGGGCGATTTTAACCTATCTACCCCTTATCTAAGAGACGTTCACTCCCCACAAACGCTAGAATACCGTTTTAGTGTGGTACTAGTTTCAGTCCCTTAATACAAGCATGTTCATGTATGCATCCGAAGAAGAGGTTCTGACCGTCCAGCCGTCTTGGATTTGGTGTTAACTTCGGAACAACAATCTCTCGAAGCGATCGGATTCCAGGCTCCGCTGGGTCTTAATGACAATTCAGTGCTTGTGTTCGACTACGTTTGCAGGACACATCAATCTCTTGATCGGAATGGGGTGGTTCGCCGGGTAGATAAATTAGCTCTGAGTAAATCGCGCGTGCAGATTCATCATTGAGAGACGGACCACATAAGCCCTGACTAGCACCGGAACGAACTGGTAGATTTTCTGAAACTGAAGATAGACGAGAAGTCGCAGATCGTTCCTAAAAAATCCGAACATAAACTTCGTTTATGTTGTCCGCAGCCGAAAAATAGTGGATAGAACTGAAGCGAGCAGTCTGGATGCAACATAAAGCCAACAATACTTTTACATCTTGACAACATTTCCTTATGTTACGCAACAAAGTGACTTCACCTATTCGCGGGGATAAGGAATCTCACCAATTGATGCTGCTGTCAAAAATGGAATGCAACCCTAAGTTACTATACAAAATCGTGAAAGCAAAAGTCAAACCAGGTATTTTGGCCTTCCAGAATGGTGAAAACTCACTGAGACCACGTTGGAAACCGCAAATGCTCTCTCTATTTCTTACTCTAAGGTATTCGTGCCAAAGGTTTTACTGGAACGCTGTGAGTATTCAGTCGACTCAGGAATCGAAACATTGGGTGAAATTCTGATAAATCCAGAGATTGTCGCAAGTCAATTACTCAAACTAAATGTAAGAAAATCCCCGGGTGCGCGTGGCATCACACCAGATATGCTCATGTTCTGTCATCGTCAGCTTTGTGAACCGCTTCCCGCCTGTTTTATTATTCGATGCTTAAGTGGGTGGTACCGAAAGATTGGAAGTCCGGCGTGATTACACCTATCTTCGAAGGAAGCTGCCGATCTGACGCCGAAAATCATCGTCTTTTCACACTATTAAACGTTATTAGTAAGGTCATGGAACGTATAGTCTCGGAAAGAATGGCTGCACAATTTGAATTGCGTAATTTGTTTTGGTCAACGCAGCATGGATTTCGATCTCATCGCTGTTGTCTAACGAATCTTCTCATAGCGTTAGACGACTGGACGAAGGAGTAGGATAGTAGTTCTTGCATTCACGTCTGTTACTTAGACATTTCTAAGGCTTTTGACAGAGTCAGTCATCATTTGCTTCTTCAAAAACTGGTACGTTTAGGAGTATGTGAATCACTCCTCTCATAGTCGTGCGATTACCTGTCAGATAGCCACTCACGAGTTAAAGTAAACGGAGTGCTATCTCAAATGTTCAAAACCACCGGTGGAGTCCAACAAGGATTTGTGCTAGGACCGCTCCTCTTTATATTTTACATTAACGATTTACCCCCCGTCATATCATCCAAAATTGTCCGGTACGGAAAAGTAAGATACTCCACATTGGCAAGAATGTTCTTTGGACATAACGATTGGGAACTGAAAACTTGACATGGAGCTCGTTGGAAAAGATCTTGGAGTATGGATTAGTGGAAACCTGAAGAGCACGATGCACTGCCAGAATAGATGTCGACAGGCCAACAGATCGTTGAGTATCTTTCGAAGAAAATTTGGAAGGTCCTCGCTGGTAACGTTACCAAGGATAATGAACGTCTAGCTTCGCCCTACGATGGAGTATGCGGTAGAATTCTGGGCTCCTTGGCTGCGAAGTGACTTTACCCAAAGGAAGATACGATGCGATATTATTCTGATATATAGAATGATGTCTACCGAAGGACACTTGCTGGATGTGTGTGATGAGAATATGACACGCGGACATACCTTATCCCTTTACGTCCTAAGTTCCCGTATTGATTGTCGGCACCATTTTTTCCCCGCCCGTGCTATAATTCTTTGGAATTCCCTACCCCAGCATTTGGTGGACTCTCCTTGCGTGGCGATGTTTAAAGCGAAATTGGAATTACACATGCAAAAAACAACATTCACAAGCCTTATATTTGATATTCTCTATTCCTTTTATACTATTATATTTTTCACATTTTCATTCATACTCTAATCCTGTGGTGCTGTAAAGTAATAACTTTTTAACCATAAATCCTTAAATGTCACACATCTGGCTCGCGATTCTGAAGCAACTGGTGCATTTTTCGACATCACTCGTTTGTGCCTGTAGAGGGGTTTCCACTTAAGAGCAAGGGCAAATCATATGAAGCAAACAGCTGCCTGGTTTCTGTTTAGGGTTAGTGATGAAATCTCGAGTCTGTGGAATAAGGTGCTCATCACGTCTTGGATAGTCGATATGTTGGTGCTGGCGATGGAATTAAATGAGAACTTCAGGGAACCAACAAAACTTAACATATTCGACACTCTGGTAGCGATATAGTCAACATTCTGAGTGAGGAAACTTGGTAGGTTGGAATTACTGCGGATGCAAAATTATCACTTTCCTAAAACCGTTTTGTTTAACATAACAACTTCGGATTGTGCCCCTGTAAGTGTGATCCTCTTATGACTTGGTTCGGGCACATGAAAAAGAAGACACGGTTTTATTCGAACATATTTGAAATTTCATATCTATGTTAATGGTTATTTGAACGGTACATAAAGAGCCAGCAACAACATATTGTGCACAAAATATCAACACGTTAGAGGTTCCCTCGAATTTCAAAAGGCAATATTTTTTAACCTATGCGCAAATGGGAAAATGCATCTCCACTAAAGTGACGTCCTGTGTGGCAATATAACGTTTATATCGAGTACTGTATGAAGATTAAGATTTAACTAATTCACTGCGGAATGAGTGAGCAGTCTTAACATCTAACTAGCTGTAGTTGGATCAGTCAGCCTCATTGGTTAGGATTTATGGCATCTACCTTCGCAATGGTTACTTACTGTAGAAAGTTCAAGTTGTCATGGGAATCCGTTTGGGGTGTATGTGTAACCTCGATTTTACAAATGTGGAGTGCCGCAATTTGCTTATGTATGGCTGTCGTTTTGATGTCTACCGTTTCGTTCAGGATACACGACGTTCCACGAACATCATATCACTGCTTTGCGGTTCTGTGACATTGTCCGCTTTGTCATTTATTTTAAAAGTATTTTACACAATGTTTTCACATCATCGCTAGAGTTAAGTGGCACAATCAAATACGTGACGTAGATATCCGTAGAAGATGTCTTGTTAATGACCCGAATACCGAATACCGAAAAGCGGGTAAGCGCGTGCAGACTTCGCTGGTTAGATCGAATGGGAAACATCGTGTTCCTAACTCTGTTTTGTTTGTGAGGGTGACCAGACTCTGATTTGGATCAACCAGATGCGGGCATAAACAAACAATTTGGCTGCATTATCCAAATTCAAATGGGCTACTTGCCCCCAAGTTTATGGCTCAGAATCATGTTAAGCGACAATCTTGTAGGCATCCTCTTGGACTTTATAAGTAATCTTGTGTACAGGTAATTGGAGTTGCGAAAATTGTTTGTAATGTAACATGATGACGAGACAATCTCGGAGAATGATTTTCGTATGTATCTATTGATCCACAAAACACAGCATGTTCCATGAGCCTCATATCACTTGTCTGTGGTTAATCGTCTATAGATTCCTAGCTCTAACAACCCACGCCATCTATTTAAAAATTATTTCAGCGTGATTCAATGGCACGACTAGTAGATGTTTTGACTCGATTCACGGAGATAATGATGACATCAATCGGAAGCGTCTATACCATACATAATAAAATTTATAACCGGTTGGTTCAAGGTATGCGCTTGAGTTTGAACTCAAAACCAACTACTGTTAATCGGAACCACCAGTCATTCATGGCAGTCGCTTATCACGACGAAATGTTTATTTCCTGCTCGAATTCCTGATTCTACTAGACTTGTCCGCGTTTGCTTCTTCTGGCCAGTCCACTGTCCTGATTCGGGGACAGCGTTAGATATAGTCCACCGGGTTTGAGCAATTGATTGTTAGCCGCGAAATCGCATGTGGTTGTTCTCCTCAGCCGTGCCTGTATGTGAACCTGTTGGAACAAGCGAGGATTTTTTTTATCAACACCTTGTACTCGCAGTTCTGGATAAAGCTACCGACGTTCTCACGCCAGTAACTCTATGCGTCCACATCCTATTGACGTCTTAAATTGCGAGCTCTTGGTTTCTACACTGATAGTTCACCAATGAAACGAAAAACTGTTTTTAATGCCATGTGGCCTTCTGGGTTCCAAAACCGATCGATTTTAAACTCATGCTTTGGTCTCATTCCGACAAAATTTATCACTTCAATCAGCTTCAACGAAAAGCTCATAATCTAACACTCGCTATCCCAGAACTCATACTGTAGCGAGTAAAAAGATAACACGTTTTCGGACAGAATGTTCCTTCAATCGCACAAACTGCCTCGAATTATCGACCGACTTTCGGTTCATTATTCCAACATCAAACGAATTTAGCTTTTTTCTTCTATCTCAGGTTGTCGGTTAATGTGTGTCAGCTGGCCGACATCTGGCTACTTATCACCACTTTTGGGTCATCGATTCAACATGAACTACGTAAGCCCTGCGTTTCACAGACACTTTATGACTGTGCCCCGATTGATCCCTGAGATCAACCTATCCAATCGCTAATCACTCACGAGTCTACACAACACTAGAGAGAGTCATTTGGTTCAACTCGTTTATTGTGCACATGATACATATAAGAGCACACGCCCCTCTTATACAGCCAATTCACGTAATCACAACACTGAACTGAAACATACTTGTCCCGGTTGTCCCTTCGATCTGATTTGTCAATCGATTTCTTGGCAACCAGTACGATCCAAGCCCTCACCACGCATGACTCCTTTAACCGACCATGACGAATTACATATCGTTCGTTAGCGGCTGACGTTGGCCAGCTCCTCATGAATCGGAAGCTCGATTCATTCGCTCGAATCGTTCTCAAGTAATCATTTCGTAAGCCGAATATTTCTGGGTTAGCGGCTGTTGTCAATGGTCGTTTCGGTGCCTCTTGCTCTTGTGTTGTGCCGGAGGATGCTGTTGTGCGCATCATTCGAAAGCTCGTGATCAGCGCTCATCGTTAATACACGTCGCACCTCCACAATACCGCAATGAATTTTTATGCCGATAATTAATCTGGAATGAGCCACTAAATTTTCAGTCCTACAATCATCAGTCTGCTTTGCTGACCGTTCAGCTCTGATGAATCAGCCCAACAAACTTCGAGCTGCTGTGATGTTAAAGTCAGGTTCTAGAGTTGAGTGGTATGTCAAGTTCGAAAACCTTGTGCGAAGCATGTTATCACAGCCGAGCATCAATTTAATTTTAATGATTCTAAATAAACACCATTTTATTTGCTGTCCTTTTAAAAGAATTAGAAATGGTGAGCAAAAATCGAGAGGCCAAAATGGTGCCATGATCAGCCACCACAACCATCGAAATTCGTAAAATTGTTTCTCTAGTTAATTCAAGGTGAAAATTCACCGCAATGTTCACAACATTCTCATTCAAATGTTTATAGTGAAGATATATTTGATCTCCGTTTTCATTTAATCAGGCTGAGTCGCTAGTAAACTCCTACCACGCTAGAAAAGCTCGACTCATGCATGTGAAAAATCAAACTCGTTTGTACGGAACGCTACCGAATTTGCGTTCTGCCAATCAACAAATCACTGGAAGGTGGGCTGCTCCAGTCGCCATCCGTCCAGTCGTACCGGACGGTATCAGCGTAGGAAATAAAGTCACGCCGTTGATCTCTTCTTCGAGTACGTCACATCAGAATTCCCCTGAATGTTGTGAACTGTCCAAATTGACCAAGAATATCAAACCAATATCACGGTATGAACGAAAGGACGGGCCAGATCGGGCGTCGACAGAAAACTCCCTGTTAGTCAACTCTCGATGTAGTTCCTCTGACAGTGTGCAAAGTTCTCACTTGGTGATGCCGGATACGGGAGAAATGGATCACTCGGTGCTCAACATGGCAAACAAAGCCAGGCCGCGAACTGCGCCGCAACCAGAACCACCACCTAGACTGGGGCGTGGACGAACACGTTCGATCAGGTAAGTGTTTCGCGATCAGTTCTTGATCTTATCATCCGTGCAGTTTGCGAAACATGAATACATTGATACCATATATAATTGTATATTGTTGAGCTTCGTATCGATCTGTATATTCTCACGAGGTCACTGCTGTTTTCCTTGAGACCTGCATTGCAGCGCTTGTGCTATTGCTTGAAATTTGAATCGACGTTGGGAAAGCAGTGAGAGAGCAAGCCGATGAAACAAATTTATTGTTTCTACGAATATGTTGAGTACCTTGCTCTATATGTGGGTGAATGATTCTCTTTGGGACCATTGCAACTCCGAGTGACATGTTTTGTGTAGCTGTTAAAGCTAGTGCACGGCAGACCGAGCTATTCGTAAGTAGGTCGATCTGCGCGAATCGCGAGTATAACGTTGTGATTATATCTTCTTACGGGTAGTTTATGTTCATTCATTTTGAAAGCAATACGTGGGCATATGTAGGCTTAACGACGTAGGACATTGGAGGATTCCTAATCGAACTCACTCTTGAATTCTGTCAATTCAATTCAATTTAATGGTCTTAAAAGCGTATAGCTTTACAAAAAACCACTGAATAATAGAAGAATTACGAATAAAATAAGTAGTAAAAACGGGATTTGTTTGCTTACTGAGCAGTTCAGGAATTAGGTAAAAATCTACAGGGTAGAAACTGTTTTCGATCGGTTGGATGGCACATGTAGATCCATGGGGTCAAGATGTATAGTTTACTTCGATGTATGGGTTCAAAGTTCAAAGCGGTAATGGTGTAGAATATATAGGTTCAATGTTTGGATGAGACGACATGAATTTGTCGAAGTTCGATTTGAATATATCCAAGTTGGGTGAATGTGCAACATTAAAGGGTAGGGAGTTCCGGGTAGAACATACACGTACAGAATAAATATACCTTCGACAGTTCAGTCTCGAGTCGGAATTAGTACTGTATAGTCATGACTCCAGCTGGTTCGGGGTGCTAGTCGTGCGAATAGTTTATTCAGGAGATGGTTGGGGTTATGCAATATATTGAACATACGAATCAAATCACCTCTAAGACGGCGGTATCGAGAATCGAAGAGATTGAGACTTGTAATACGATCTTCGTATTGTTTGTGCTTTAAACCACATACGAGCTTGGTGGTCTGATGATATATTCTCTGCAAGAGGCTGATGTCCTTTTTTAGCCAGGGTGACCAAGCCTGAACCGCATACTCCGTGGTTAGCCTCAAGTACGTATTGATTATTTTCTTTAAAAAATGTTTATTCGATCAAATGAACTCTAATTTAAAATTATCTTATGCTGGCAAAATAAGTTCATATGTATAACTTGTTTAAAGGACTTTCCAAGTACAATGTTCGTACATATTCACTGATAAACATGAGCATGTTTTATCTTGAATGAGGTTGTATAATTATTGGTCCATCCTTTGGTCGACGAGCCAGATTGTTAAAGTTAACTTTTCCAGAACGGTTGATAAACTCTTTGAGAGTTGAATTCAACAAGGCGTAGTGAAGAGCAAGAAAAATGCGCAAAGCTTACACGAAAATATTCGAACTTTCAGTCTAAAACTAATGCTGCAAAAACGAAACAAGATCTCGACAATGTACTTAGAAAATTTTGTTAACAACCAAAAAACCTAGTATCAAGCAGATCTAGTTTACAATACCAGTTTAAAATCGACGCACAATTTGACATAAAGGTTTAATTCTTCTGTTTAGCGTATTCTATTTTCACGCGGCAAATGAAATTTGAAAAATCAATTCAATATAATGCTTTTTTATTTTCATGGAAGAAAAATCCATTTATATGTGTGCGTTTTGATCAAACAAAACCGGTTTCGCGTTGTTTGCACTCACCAAGTAGGGACAGTACGATCAGGCTTTGCAGGCGCTTGAAACAATGGACAAATGGTAACCAGGGACAAATGGTAACCAGGGTGCGAACTTGTATGCCACTATGGGATAAATCTGGTACGAATATCCTGCTTAATTACATATGACCCCACACGAAAATGGTGTTGAACCCCATGACCTTGAACAAAATATTCGTATTCACATGCATATTCATCACGCACTACACATGACCGGTTTCATCTTACTTGCACTCATCATGTAAGGGCAGTAAGATCCGCATGGCTTCAAACAGTGTAGACTTTACATGAAATCGGTTTCGGGGTATTTGATTTCACCTCTGTTCACACGCTATCTACAATTCGATGGATACGATTTTGTAGGTAACTGATAAATTATATTACTATTTTCAATCCAAGACCCGGGAATTCAAATGCTTGTTTTTCATAATCACTGCCAAGGCACGCTTGTTCCACCATCTTCCGACCGATTCGCGATAACAGTCCAGCTGATCCGATCCGCCTGCCTCCGAGTCTTCCGGAAGAATCCGGTGTCATGGACCAGGTCCTCCCACACGCTGAACCAATGGACAATGGATCTGTCGCTTACGGAAGATCGCTAGTTGCCCGACAAACCGCTCTGCGTTCGGACGACTACGAGCTACCGTCTACGTTCCGACACGTCAAACACAGCCCATTCAAAACGGTTGGACCGAGGGATTCATTGAAGTTTACGGCAACACGAGGTTCGATTGAGACTCTCGGGAAGAACGAACGTTGTGCTTTATGTTTGAAAGAATGCCCCTGTGAAATTTCCTCGGAAAAAGTACTCACGTGTTCAAGTGATCTCACGGGACATTGTGATGCAACGTTCCACTTGAGTTGCTGTCGAGTTTGTGAGTTTTCATGTTCGCCAAATATTCCGTTTCTTTTGAATGCAAGTTTACGAGGCTGTAGTTATATGTTCCTAGTGATTACGACTGCAAAATTTTCAGATGGTCTTATACTTGTTGATTTCTTCTGCAGAATATTTCGCCTTTCCACTGCTATTTTTCGGTTAAATATGGAACGGTATATTGCGGTTGTAATTAATTGAAACGGCATTACATCGGTAGCAAGTACCGAATGGTGGACTGCCATACAGCCATGGCACAATAAAATCCTAAAGAGATGAGTGAGATCGGGAATTTACATGATACAGAACCTGTAGAAAGGCGCAGACACACCGGATGAAATGCCTACGCGGTATAGCGACAGCCGTACGTTAGTTGTCATCTACGTTAACACTCTTAAGATTTACTGTTCCCTCATTTCCCTCAACATCAGGCTAATCTCTTCCTATTTTGCCATTGGAAATACTGCTTCAACCTATCGTGTTAATCAACCTTAAAGTTTCATTTAGACTAGCTGATTAGGGCGAAAACGAATTCGTCGTTTGGCTTTTCCGTGTGTTTGGCCTACAAAATGTGCTATTTTTCGAGAACTAAAATAAAAACTAAAATACACACAACGATTACTAAACTGTAGCAATATTATCATGTTTAATCGATTGACTTAGGCATCTAATAACTTTAATTTCATATTTCACTTCTTTCATATCCCTTGGGAAAAGCAATCACGAAACTTGGGTGACCGTTGAATGCTTTAACCACGCTGTCTGTAACTGTCCTTCCTTTTTCAAGACCGCATACATAATCTCAACCAGCCTCGAGCAAGTATCATTGAAAACTTGCTAGTTAGTTGGTTTTAGGGTCGGCCAAAATTCAGTTCACACTCCACTATTACACGTCCTCTAGACACACAAACACTTTTGTATTACACGTCACATTCCCGCGCCCATGTAACTTTACGAACCCTCGCAACAAAACACAACAACAACAACAACGGCATATCCTCCCATTCACCTTTTGTCACGACAAAATGTTACATCGCGCGCTGACGAAGTGGATGATTCATCAGTGGGAAACATATCATTCGAAATGGGCACAATGACAAACGTGTTCGCATATTAAAATTACAAGTCACTTCTCTGTTTGTTGTTTAGCATACTTTTGTTAGTATCACTTTTCGACCCACCCACCCCCGCCTCGACCATTCATCGTTCCACGGGTCCGAGTTTCATACACAGACGCTACAGTTATGGATACAATTGTCAGACCCTAGGATATTCGAACAATCTGTGCCTCGTCTAATTATTATTCCACAGCAGGGACGCTGGCAACTGTGTTTCTCCAATGTCATTCATACGCACACACGAACACATGGGTATTTCGGACCAGGGCTAAAGTCTCGCTCGTATGAGGGCGTGTGGTGCCCACCCGGCTGGCTGGCCGACATGTGTTTTGATGGCATACGAACGTAATGATCATAGCTTGACAACTATGTTTTTTAGTGTTCCTGTTCCCTCCGGTGGCAGAAAATTGGGTTCTGCGGACGGCGCCAGACCCTTGTGATTTTATTTACCAAATTTGGGTGCGATGACTAGGCGGCTCTGATTTTATGCATTTCGTGTTTTATGATGTATGCCCCCATGGTCATTGTAGATTGCTCGACTGACATGACACGAGCTTGTGGAAAAGCATCGAATTTATGGCAACAGCAGCATGAAAGGTTATTTTCACCGTATCCACTCCGACTCGGATTATATGGCCCGAATAAATGTACATTCGCTTAGAATATCCGAAATTTGAGTATTCCGAGCCAAGGAGCATCGTCAATCGCAACTTGAACAAAGTCTTCAATAGCCTGACTATCGTTGAGACTAAAGTAGATATGTGTTGGATGTACAGTACCAGTATCTCGTTCAGTTCGTAAGGCTCCTTCCGATCTTTTTAGATCTGGTCAAACTGACAAGAAGGTGATCAAAGCTTTTTTGTTTAGGAATAGAAGAAGAAGAAGAAGAAGAATGACTTTATTCGTGTTCACGAATTTTCAGAATTATATTTACTGGAGTTCCTAGTGTGTTTCTTTGCTAATTTCACGTTCACGTCAATACCGAGCCTAAGATGGCAAAGATCACTGCCCCAACCACGTTATTGATCGGTATGTAGAATTCTCTGTACGATTTAATAGACCGACTTAAACCGTTTACTTTGTCTCACTCGATGCTATGGTCTGTATTCAATTTATGAACATGTAAGGTTGAATCGCGAATAAGGGATTGATAATCCCTCTTATCTTAGTACACCCTGTGTGCCCTTCGATCTTAGGGTGAAGATAACACACCAAGGCCATCGTTACATTTGATTCTGTTATTGCTATCGGATGTGCTATCTAATGGTATCTTATCCTTGAAATGCGTCAAGGCCGAGTCACAAAGACCTGTAGTGCTTTTTGTCTCTGCCAACCATACCCATGCTTGTTACTTGGATATGTCTAAAGCCTTTGACCGTGTTAACCACAGCATACTGCTATAGAAATTGCAGCAGCTCTTGATGCGCGGAAGATTATCGGCCAGAATACAGGATTACTTGACTGGTAGACTCATCAGGGTTGGCGTTGTTTGGGCACTATCCAGCCCAGTAGAAATTTTAAATGGCGTACTTCAAGGCTCAGTCTTGGGGCTAATACTTTCCCTGGTGTACGTGAAAGATATATCTGGAATCGTACGCAGCTAAATCATTTTATTTGTGGATGACATCAAAATCTGGACTAGCGTGCGCACCATAAAAGACTGCTAACTTTTACAAAAAAATATCGAAGCACTTCATACAAAAAATGTAAACATGTTAAACGTCGGTAAATCCTTCGAATTCACATACTCGCTGGGATCTCAGCAACTTTCATTGGTTACGGAAGAGAAAGGATTAGAAGTAACTTGAAGTCTTTACGGCAGTGTTCTGTGGTATACAAAAAGTCCTGCCATATCTTGGCACTGCTCAGATGGATCTTCGGTAGCTTCACAAGCAGATACTCCCACGGATAATTAGCACCTATATCAGGCCAACAATGAATTCGCTGTTCAAGCATGGTCCCCATGGTTACAAAAGGACATTACCTTGCTGCGACGCGTATATCACCGCGCTATAAAACTGGTGACAAGACTATACAACAGGTCATACGAGGAGAGTATTGCAACTCTGAAGCTGTGTGACTTTTCTTACCATCGTGTCAGGAATGACTTGATCCTGCTGTTCAACATTCTGCATACAGTGGATCATCCACTTGAACACCTGTTTCATCTGCAAGAAGCACGTGGTAGCAGATCTCATGGATACAAGTTAATTATTCCACACTCTAGATCAAATTGTCGAAGGTTCTTCTTGGCTGTCCGAGTTTGTTTCATATGGAACTCTCTGCCTCACATATCATTTGTGCATCAAGCCTGAACATATTCAAGGCTGAACTTGACAAGTATTTCCTGACCAAATCCAACCGAGCACCTCAATAAATAAGCTGACAAAACATCTTTGTTGTTTTCATGCATTCCCTGTATTTTATGCTATGGTTACTGTAACGTGTTTGCCTTTTGGACCATGAAAACTTTGAATTACTTTGAACTTCAAAATTTTAGCCATCAAGATAAGTGCATTGATCCGACTAGATAAACACAATTCTTGCCCTTTTGTTAGAATTCCCTGTTGAAATTTAGTTAAAATGTGAGATTCCATTCATAATGTCAAATCAATTTGAATGTGGTTACATTTTCACCACTCAGCGTTAGATCTTCCCTCGACATGAGCATCGAATAGTATCGCCGTTATGCTTCATGCAGCAGTAACAGTTCCCAAGGAGCGCATTATCGTGCTAGTATGACTCTAGCCGTGGGACATTTCTCCAAGCAATCCCGTGGTTTTGTGCACATCAACAAATTGCGCGCTGAATGAAATTAGCTGGTGTAAAAGGCACAAGGACAGTGAAATTTTCCGCGGACAGGCGTGATTGATAAATAGCCTCCAACCCTCCGTTCTCCCATCCAGTCATACGTGACAGTAATTTGTTTGCCCACTTCGACAGCCGGGGGGAGAATCACGTGATTAACCCACACGAACATCTCGTGACTGTTGGATTGCTGGCCACCATCTCTAATGCAGTGATGAGTCAGCAACTCAAGTGCATGCGTGGTTGTGTGTGGTGTGTGCGCGATAAATGTTTGGGCGGCGGGGGGATTCTCAATGTCATGAAGTTGGGTCGGTTTGCTCGCCGTACGATACGAAACAGATATTGGACAGGCTACCTCGAATCCTGTGGGAGCGTTTGGGAATGGATCATGAAACTGAAATAAGGACCCCAGGTTTTGGAATAGGAACGTTGCATCTTGTTCAAAATTGCTAGGAACAACTGACCGATTCTTTCTTTCGATGCTTATAAATAATAAGTCATACAGGCCACCTCAAACGCTTGATAGTGAACACCTTATTTTCTTCTTATGTACATAATTTGGATATAGAAATTCCTTTTTGAAAATGTGAGCCTCCATGTTCGCGTAATCCAATAATGTTCCGTTGGATTGTTGCAGACACACGGATCTTGTATCGTGATTGTCCTCTGAAATAGTGTAAAGCAGTTACATTCTATAATGAAGTACCAGTTAAAAACAATATAATTAAGGTAGCTTAATAGTACCTTACTTACTTACTTATTTTCTTTCTTTCTTTCTTTCTTTCTTTCTTACTTACTTACTTACTTACTTACTTACTTTCTTTCTTTGTTTCTTTCTTTGTTTCTCACTTACTTACTTACTTACTTACTTACTTACTTACTTACTTACTTACTTACTTACTTACTTACTTACTTACTTACTTACTTACTTACTTACTTACTTACTTACTTACATACTTACTTACTTACTTACTTACTTACTTACTTACATACTTACTTACTTACTTACTTACTTACTAACTTACAGACAGGTTCGCACGACAATTTAGCTTCGATATGTGCTGAACTGGGTCATATCAACAGTTTCTTACTCGGCCAGCGCTCGGCAGATAACTGAGTCTGATCAACCTAAGCTTTCCTGGCACCACGTGCGATTAAGGTCACTCTAAATTAGACAACTTATCAACCGCCTCGATATTTAGCTGTCAAGTGCACTTCATTGTCCAGTGAAATCGACCAATCAAATCTTAATGTTAAAGATGCAGTACACAATGTTGTTAACCTTGTTCATTGTGATTTGAACATCTAGGCAGATTATTAAACAACATATGGAATTCACACGCATCCATGAACGGCGATAGTGTCCTTTAGCAAGATTATGTTTCACAAAAATATGTCTGAAATGACTGCATTTGCGTTTGATGCCAAGGAAGTAACAGCCGAAAACAAATTCGTTTACGATGTGGTACTTGCACCTTGTTCCCGTTAAAGATTCTTCAGGCTCATAGTAACCCAGTGATGGATTACTCAGTGCAAGCTTAGGCACCATGGCTGAAAAAAGACATCAAGATGCTCGAGAGGATTTATCAAAGAACGACAAAAATGGTTGGCTGTCTCCTCAACCTACCATATGAGGATCGAATGGTGCATCTTAATTTGGATACACTGCCTCGCAGACGGGTTCAATTGAATCTAAGCCTAGCTTATAAAATAATGAACTCAAAGATGCATCATATCCTCCGGTTAAGCCATGCTACACGTGCTCACCCACTGACATTTGATATTCAACATTCTCAACGGAACTACCTTCGGTTCTGCTATTCGATGCGCGTTTGTTTCTTCTGTAACCCTCAACAGTCAGATCTTGTACAATCATCAAGTGAAAGGATTTTGAGGAACAAACTGGATATATTTATGCGTAGTAATTTCACTCTACATCCCGTTTGTATTACAAGACATTTATGCTAACGAATATTTTTCAATTATACCGAGATATTACATGACATTTTTCTCTAACTACAAGAAGTGTCGATCTTCCTCAACTTCTTATACGAATATCCTATGGTGTAGTACGGCTACAAGCTTTTTAAACCATAAATTCTTGAATCTTGAAATCAGGTACAACTGGATCCAAACTATGGGGCAGTATTTTTCAAAGTATAGATTTATCTGACCCAGGGACATTATTACTTACGACGTCGACAAATGGCTTCTAGTCCCTTTTGACCGATGTCTTGAAACATTTCGACAAAGCGCTCTAGTGAAAATATTTTGCTTCAAGCTACCACATTACACTTAATCTAAGCATCAGCTTTCGACGTTTTATTCCGCTTGAATTCTCCGACCTGTTGCTATGCCGTCAAGCAAACTCGATTTGTTTATAATCTCATTGCTCGAATGGGCGAGTTGACTGATTTACAACCTGTTCGGCGGCACCCCACTCTCCCACGTCTTTGGGAATATCACATTTCCAACGTGACGTCATGCTCCCGTGCACGCCCACCCCCCTGTTCCCGATTGAAATGATGAACATGTTCTGAAACCTGAGTCACACACGCCACCGGTCCAATGCCGTATGACTCATCCGCATGTGGAACAGTGACGTTCGTTGAGGCTGACTGGAATGAGAAACATTTGAAACATTTGCCCTTCCGTTTTCTTAAAATCAAGCATATTATGAGCAAATGACTCAGTTCGTATCGTGCAATGGCGGTGTGATTAATCACGATGGTTTGAAAAGTGTGGTCCTGTCGTCACGAGTCTGCTCTCGTGGATGACTCATCGGATTTTAATAATTATGATCGAATGAATCAATTGATGAATGAATAAATAAATGAGATATGTGTATGGTTGTGTGTGTATGTGGACAGTTTAAGCGTTTACAAGGAAATCCCGCACGTATGTGTGTGTGTGTGTGTTTAAGGGACAGTGTGTTTTGCTCCTCACACGACCCGCAATTAAAAACACTAATTTCAACTTTCGCCAACTCGGTCCGGGCATCATGTACTGAGGCCTGAGGAGCACCTGGAGCGGTTAGGCACGTTTTGTTGGGATAAGTGGTGCGCGGGGCAAGTGGGGTGGGGTGAAATGAAGCGCGCATTGAATTAGTGATGTGGAAGGAAATTTTCTAGTGGAAAATTTATCTGAGCTTACGTTCTAGCCAACTCTTTTTTCTAATAAGTTCATTCGAAGGTGAACTATAGATCCTCGATAACCCTTCGGACTGGTCCAAGTAATGGGATTCGTAAGTGAAGCAAAATAAACAAATTTGCCGCGTCGTTTTCAGCATGGGATTTGGATTACTATTGCTTGCCCATGTGGCCATATGGTAATATCATTGCAGCATATAAAGAACAATAATCGGGCATATCTGATGACGAAGTTGCAACTCTCCCATGTGTTTGTTGCTGAGTTTTTCTATAAAAAATACAACAAATCCTCCAGGTGGTTTTTACTAAGCTTCAACAAAGTGTACGTTCAATTCGTCCAAAGGTTGCCTGTGGCAATCCTGTGTAACATTAGTTACAATGCAGAACTTTGATAATCTCTTGTCTTGCTTTTGACTCGATTGCTCACTGCTTCGTAATACTCGGATCGTGACTTCGATGCGTCTTGACATTTGGTATAAAATCATCGGAAACCATAATCTGTTTAGGCATGGAAAAATAGACAATGCGAGTCTAAAGAAAATCGTATGACTTCAAGACCTGTGGCCAGCCCAGTCGAATAGAGTTAATAATAACGGATATAAAACTTTGAATGAAACAAATTAGGCTAGTTTGTCTTGCTTCTTATGAGCTTGTTGAGAATCATTTGTGGTTGTAACCTAGAGCTCACGCAGTAATATGCATGAAATGACAAGAAAAAGTGCTGCATATCCATAGACTGCTAGGAGACTAGCTAACCCTTAACAATCCAGTTGAAACATGATTAAAATAGTGCACGGAAAATCGGATTCTGTGTTCACGCGGGTGTATAAATTGCAACATAGTAGCTCTTTCCTCTTTCCAACAGTAGCTCTACTTTTGAATGCCTCGAAAAACGACACTAAACAATACACACACTGCGTAGGCAATGGGAACTCGAGCAACTAAAATGAATTTTGAGAGCATCCATTTTAACCTCATAGATGGAGCGCAGCGATGAATGATGATCAGTTTCGAAAAAGCCAAAGCTGTGTAGCAGTGGCCTTGATGTTCATTGTTGTCCATCATGTGTGACCATCAGCATTTTGCCAAAGTGCAATCAGCAGGACAAGTCATTCACGGTCCTCATCTGGGAAACCAAGGACGAAACCTTTGGAACCACCTCTGATTACTAACATTACAAGTCGCACCAAACATCAAAGATTTATTAGTACATAATTTGATTATCGTAAAATATCAAACAAGAATAAAATGATCGTTTGACGAGCAAGTATAATTAGTCACCTTCTTGCAGTAAAGGATTATCAATAACCCCACCCTTATAACTTGATTCAGGAACTCGTTAAATTCAGTCACACAAAACGGAATAACTAGAAACGCGAACAAGTTAGCATCGAGTTAACCTGAATCAGAGCCCGGCCGGCTAAAACGTTACACAAAACTACGTAAATTTAACTCTCAATTAATACAATATTTCACAAAAGTTACAAACTTTCGTTCCAGGGTTAGAAGAAGTCATGTATGATGGAACTGGTCCACATTGCCCGTTGTGCTTTTCCAAATGGGATTCACTACCCGTGGACTTGTGTGAATCACAAACGTCGCAAGTCCACACAATGGAAAACACAATCGTTTCAACATGTTGCATATGCCAGCCACGAAGTAGCTTTGATCTTAAACCAGTGTCTACCTTTCCTGTCGCAAAAGAACCAACAACGGCGATGAATTCTCGACAAATTCAAGTTCAATGTAAGTTTTCCCACGAGAATCCGACAGAAGGAATCGAGAGTTCACGATCGAATGAAGCACGTCCCAAAACCGAGAATGAAGGTTTGCCATCACGTACTGCTCATCTTCAAACGGCTTCAATGAATTCCAATCACCCGTATCCAGAATACGAAAATTGCGTAGCTGCCTTTTCCCTGGAAGTAAGTACTGTTCGTTCGTTTGTCAGATAAATCATTTACATGATGTTCGGGATTTTGAGTGAGAATCATTTGTGAAGTCTTCAATGACATCGCTGCATAAATTCACTTTAAAATGAATTCAAAATAAACATAATTTTGCTTCAGTTTACCTTGAAGCACACTGCCTGCCCCATGCGTCACCGTTAAATTATCATTGAATATCAGTGTAATGTACACATAGAGTATTCTTAATAGTTTTGAAATATTAATATAAATAATAGTAATAATAAAGCCGTCACGATTACTGACAAATTCGACATATATTCTAAAAAAATTGGGATAAGAACTCCAAAAACCAGGCCAGTTACCTGCGACAAAATAATGTTTGGTACCAAACAGTCTTAGAAAACAACAGGATTTACTAAAGAATGGCAAAGGAATTGTTACAATACCATCGACTAAATCTAATGAAATTTTGATAACGCATAGAATGACATTATTCATACAACTTTCGACATTGCACCTTTCCATGTCAATTCCATTGAATAAATGGGGAATTAAGCATGCTTTCGGAAAAAGTGTTTAAAACAAAACCACAACTGAAACAGATTCTGTGCGTTGTCTATCGGAGTAAGTAACCTCAGCGTTGTCAGTCCTCTAGATAGCAATTAGACAACTGGCCGACACAATCTACAGCTAATTTAGCGTCGTTGACCTTCTTACCCTCATGACAAGAACGAAACTTTATACCCTTGATCCGATGCCGTTCTGGGTCAATATTTTTCCTCGTACACTTATCGGTTAAGATTTTTACAGGCTAAATGTGGTGTTCATGAACAGCTGCTATCTATACAATGCTCCCATTTGAAACTGGCCTGCAACAAGGGCTCCCATAAACCCAGAGGAACTGCTCTGACTGGCAAAAATAAGGAATACGGTGAGTAGCAGGTGCTTTGAAACCATTTTACTTCGAACTGATGGAATCCGTCATTCTGACGGCAGTGAAACCATGATTATAAGCCGCCAGTGTCTTGCAGAAAACCCGATTTCGGGGAAGCTTCCCCAGTTAAGCCCGTAGTTAAATAACCAGTACAAAGCGCTCTCTTCTAGTCAACTAATCTCAGTTTTTGTATGCTACACTTCTATGTAGAAAGGCCAGAGATTTGCACGATTCGATGAATTCGTGTAGGGTTTATTCTTCTCTAAAATTCAATGGCAGTGAACTACTTTGGGGCCGGTAAATGGATGCCAAATGTTCTGGATTTCCTATTGCTGGATAAGGTTAAAAATCTCCTATCGGTCATCGGTCTCCAAGTTTGCTTAAACGTAAACATATTACAATCATTCCCACTCCAGTATACGACAGAACTAATTGTTTTGATTCACAGTACATATAGAATTTCATGACGTTCATCCAATTTCGACGTCTTCAATCAATAACGCAAAATTTGTTTAATTAAATACCGATACAGTTTTTTCTAACATTTTACTAAGATAATAATATTTTCATCCCACGGTATCTGAAAATGCATATTCACTTAGGCTATGCTGTATGATTTGGTCATTTACCATCAAATAGGGTTCTTGGGCGTTTCATTCCGGGAGAGCTCAGAACTGCTATAAAATCACAAAGAACAAAGCTTTTAAAATATTGCATAGAGGTGACGCACGCTTGGATTTTATTACTCCATTATCTAGACTTCGTTAGCGTTCACTTATGACTGGAGGAGTAAAGCGTTGTTTATTTCAGCTGATTAAATTGTGGATTTTCTCCCACGAAAACCCGTTCCGTTCAGTGTGCTACTGCAAATTTACTGTTTTACTCAGTGACAGTGATCTAGAATACTTGTAGGGAGTTTCATCAATGCAACGTCAATTCAGGCAAATTGCTGGCTTGGAAATTGTGTTTTGCGGTGCAAGTGACAATCGTGTTGTATCCTTCGTATTTCTTGATGGATTAACCAGGGTGGTGGATTTAGATTAAACCCAAATGAATACGACTCCCTTTGAGCAATGATGATCCTATATAAACTGCACACAGCACAGTACACAGATATTCAACTACTAAGAAAGCACTATGTAGATCATGTGCATCCGAAAATAATACAATGGTGTCTGAAAGTCTCAATAAATACATTTTGAAAACAACCCAATTAATTTCCGTGCTTTACAATGGTGCGAAAGTTGCCAATAGAAATGTTTGCTTTGCGATTGATACAATGAGATAACCCATGTGTGTTTATTTTTACAAGTGCCTACTAACAAGTAGTCCAGTAATCGTTTTGTTTTCACAAACTCTTCCATTCATTGTCATCCAGATCGCTGACGGTATCGCATCCAGACATTCAGCTGCTATTCGCCAGCAGGCGTTACAACAGGCTGCTCAGTGCACTGTTAACCGTATTCTATCGGCAAGACAACGGTATCAGCAGAATATGGTCACTACAAAAAGTCAAACAAAGGAAGCTCAACCGGTTCCAGCGAATGTTCCGCCAATCGCCGAACTCGATTGCCTCCGAGTGATGCTTCGTCTGATTCAATACCTCCTGGATGATCCAGTGGATGCAGTGTTTATTGACGCTCTGGTAAGTATTCTGTTTTCCAGAGAAAATTGTATTTGGATGTCAGTCAACCAGCCAGGAACTTGCGTTCCCGGTTTGCGAAACGATTTCGTGGTCTCGGTTCTTAACTTCTGATTTGGAGAATAAATTATCACTCAAAACCCTTTAGAATATTTGAAATTAGTTTTCATTACTGCACAACTGTTTCAACAGCTTTAATTTCTTTCTTTCTCAATTTACCATTGATTAATAATGACAAACCTCCCAATTATATATCATTTGATATGCGGTTGCTTCACACGAAATTCGGAATCGAACATGATCGCATTCGTACAAAGTTTAATGTTCGATTGTCCCAATGTATTGCGGACTTGTCTGTATTCGACATTTTGCAAACTATTTCGATTTGGCGCCCTCAACTACGATTAGATCTCGTTGTTTTTCCTCCGAATCCAAAATCCAAAGGTTGGTGATCAAAAGTGCACAAAGATGAACGTGGATGCATGTATGTATGCACAAGCCTGATCCAGCAAAGTGCCGCAAAGTCGTAGACTGCATGTGGGCTTAAATAATGTCAGGTTGCCCAGGCATAGACAGATATGAGAAACGTCGAACTTGTGAATGGCAATTTTCGAATTTCCTTGCCCAGTGTATTCAGTCGGTTTAATTACAATGAAAAGATGTAGGTGATGCTTGCCTGTTGTTTCGCTGTCAAAGTAACTTCCGGATTAGAATTGCAACACGGGGACCTTGGTTAACAATGTGCCGTGCATCCGAACTCAGTAAAATATGTTCTGGACTCGGTTCACATTAGAGAGCAAACGCTAAAGCAATAATTGAACGATTTAACCAGAAACCGGTTGTGGTGTCTAAGGGATGGGGATGTAAGCACTACAATATTGAACGATTTATTTTCTTAATCATCTTGGGATTGTTTGCCTCCTGTGTTTGAGTGATAGAACAACGGCAATTTGCATCGCTCCATTTAACACAAAATCGAAATGTTAATTATCTGCGATGTGGCAGACCATGAAAAGACGTTTTACATATCGAGAAGTCGACGTGACCCGCATTCGCGGAAATTCCTTTGAGCGCGCCTGGAAACCAGCGGAGAAACCGGAGTGGAGTTACGTTCATTTACCACATAACCTCGACTAGTTATCACACGCAGTGATAACTATCGTGTTCTATTTTAAGAAGCGGTCAATGTAAACATAGGTAGCATCTGTCCCTTTCAAGCGGATCTGGATTCAAGCTCAAAAGCTGTGTGCACATATAGGGAAATGTGCTTACCTCAGTGTACTTAAATGAAACATGTGTAATGTTAGCAGTGGTTGAAAATAACTGAAACAACCTAACCATATGTCCAGTGCGTGAAACCATATTCCCAGTAGGCTTGGTGGGATTGAATCTCGGATTAAGCATATCCAACTGATGTCCGAAAATTCACCTCCGTTTTAAAACATTACACAAAACGATAACAATAAAATTGTCCATTACACATTTTCACCTCATGTAATGTTCGGCTATTCGAGTACACAAGTAGCTTTCAAATTACTTCCACGGAACTGCATTGAAATAGGATGAAATCCGATTTGGAAACACGCCATGGAACAGTTTTTATGATAATCCTAAGTTCAGTAATGTGTATGGCTCGCGCGCGCAATATCATTTTGAACACAACCGACCTTAACCTTGACCATTTAGCCCATCTACATATGTGTGTGGCATGAGATTGAAACGCTTGGTTGTGCCAGCCTAAAACAACAGTGGCATACAAGTTCACACCTTGTTTACCAATTCACTACCGTTTAAAATCATGCGTATCCTGATCTTACTGTCCCTACCTGATGAGTACAAACATCACGAAACCTGTCGTGTGTTGCGTATGATGGAAATGCATGCAAATGCGGACGTTGTGACCAGGACCTCGTCTGTACAAAAGGAAAACATTTAAGGATTTACACTGCTTGAAAGAGCACGCCGATCTTACTTACTTTACTTTAGTGCGACTATCTTCTCCTGGAGAATGAGTCGGCTTCAATGAGGAGTCTCGGGAATTTGGGTACAAAGCAGCGTCCCTAGCACCACTCGGCGTTTGTTCGAGTCAGCTTCTCTAGCCTTTGCACAACCAAGTGCGACCTGCAAGGCAACCGGGAGTTGCCAGAAATAGGTGGTGTGCACCAACTAACCGTCTACGCGACTCTGCTCTAGATTTTTCCTCAGGGTTTCTCCCGAATCCTTTCCTGCGATCAGGGTATCCCGCCAGGCAGCGGGGGTTTAAAATAAGGGTTTTCCTTCCCTTAGATGAAATGCCCTCCCAGGCTAACGACCTCCATCTGCTCGAAGCAAACTGGTTTTCGGGCGCCAGTCACTCGCCCTCGCCCCTTCTCCTGTTGGTAGAAGCAGTTCCACCGAGCTCGCGGGGCCACTCGTGCAGGCCCGAAGCTGAACTTGGTTGTCAGAGGCTATTTGAGACGCGCGCCATATGGGAGCATTTTATAGACAGTGGGAGCTTATCCCCACTGCCATTCTGGGCTATGACAATCTATCTACAAGCCTATCTACCTTAACAATCTCAGCACCTACCAGAGGCTTTCAGTTTTAGGCAACACTGCATGACCGAAATAAAATTGATTTAAACCTAAATTCTTCTTTCACAGACACAAGAGTAAAACGATATGGAAATGATTCCGTTGACGGAAGAAAGTGGCGATGACGTGTTACAGTAACTTAAAACAAGTTTTTCATTTGCAGATGGATTGTTGAAAGAGAAATGATAAATAAAAAGATTGCATCTGTGGTTCTCGAATTAAGTGAATTGATAAAAGGCATTTCGGTATTAATCTGGAGAATGAGAGTTCAAGGAACGAGTTTGCAGGTACCACTTGGATGCAAGATGGTCCAGATTATTCACTCTATTTCGTTTCAAATTCGCAAGCTTACACTGGAATTCTGCAATGTTGCAACGACTTTCTTTCTGGCCACGCTCTCGGCGAGCCATACAACCCAACCAGTGACTGAGGTGCTTGGACACAGACTACTGATATTATTATTATGATGATGATGATTAATATTAATTGACCTCGTCATATCGATGACTTAGATTATTTTTAGATGAGAGTACCGTGAAAAGTTACACTGTTACGCATTTATGTTAATAGGGGCATACCCTTCTATACCACACGGACTAATGTTATCTAGTTGTTAATAGGATAATCTGAGCTGGCTACTTTGAGTGTGTAATGAAAATCCACTGACCAATGCAGAATTCCATTTTCTGCTGAAGCTTGCACATCAATCATTCACCAATAATAATTATATAAATATGCGTTCATATTTTCGGCTCCTTCCCTATCGTTCGTTCATGCATGCGTAATTTTTATCAACCGATTCAGCGTGCATTTCGTGAAATCCTGGGCTACCTGGTGTGCTTTAATATTGAAACGCAAACCGCCCTTCAACGTGCGATCGGTCCAATACTCCGGCGCCTTCTTCGCTTTGCTGGAGGTGCAAGCGTTTTATGGAGTTTGCGAGATCTAGGTTCCACGGAAGCGATTGATCCGGTGCATTTGACGTCCAGTGCGCCGCAAATCGATACAACTGAATGCCACGAACCACGGAAAGAAGGTATTGCTTCTGTAAAGACGGGGTCAGTAAAAGCCAATTTAAGGGATCGAGCCAATCTAGCACTGGCAACACTCGTCGAGCTAGCCAAAGGGCAGACTGGCGCATTAGCCATCGGTCGGGATGTCGGATATGGTGAGTTTTCGTATACCCAAATTGATTATTTCCTATCTCGACTTTATTCAAATAATCTTATTCTTTTTGTTAGTCAACCGATGTCTACCTGTTTGTGGCCTCCAGCATATGACCAGATTCATTTTGAGCTCAGCGAAATTCCACGCAACCCATTTGATTGGCCGATTGACTTTGTTGGATAAACTTATACGAATGGATGAGACATTGGGCCTACAAGCTGCCAGCGCTGCACAGATTTCTGCGTCAAGTACAGCCGACCAAATCACAGCGACTCACGACAGACTGGCCAGACGCCATTTGTGTTCCAGTCTTGTGTTCGCACGTCGTCACATGTTGCCACCCGCCTTGAATACCGAAGCGGCTGTGTGTTTCCCACATCACTATCAACTGCAAGGCCCAAATCACTGGATGGAACATGACAGGAACTTCGATTCCCGTTCTCGTAATACCCGCAATGACATGCAACAATCAGCTTCTGACAGCTTGTACAACACACAACTTAAAGCTAGTAGAGTGGTAAGTTTGAAACACGTTATAACTTGAATTGAAGTTATTGGAACCCCAAATGCTAATGTGAAATATGAGAAACAGCATTCTCAACCGCCCATGAAAGGTTATCGAAAGTACAATGACATACCGTTCGAAAACCAGAGTGAGATCAAATTTCTAAGGCATAGAAAGGTATTAATATTTTCTCGGTCATAGCAAGATCTACAGAAAGTCTACCTATTATTGTCGGGAGATTCGAACAGCATTGAAACTATTGAATCTTCACTTTTACCGTCAAAGGTAGAGGATAGGAGTTTAACTTAAATAATGTTAAATTCCGTGTTCCTTATAAAATGCTATACAGAAGACCGCGAATTAATTTCGCCAACTTTTTGTATTCCTATCAAACCGATTCGGTCCATGGGTCGATGCATGTATCCGGTTTTGTTGCTACAAAACCGTGCATCCATTCGGCTTAACCCACGGTAGAAGTTGCTATGCTGTCCCCACCCATTTTACACCTGGTTATGGTGAGGTTCTGGATGAAGCACATTTCACGAAATGCGAAAACAAGCGGGATTCGAATGCAGATCGTCCTCTAAATGCAGAATTTAATTTACGCGGCACAAAATACATCTTAACCCAGCTTTCCCTCGACAAATATTGTTTCGTTTAACAAAAATATAATAATACTAAAACGATCGTTTACCTGAATGATGCAAGTTCTGTGATCATTTATCCGCTGCAAAATGCACATATACACTATAACCCCCATCGCTTTATTATTTCAGGCCCGTCGAGTCTTTATCAGTGCGGCGAAAGCACTGCTGATCTACGGAAATCGATTAAGATCAGACGGGAGTGCAGGACCAACATCGAAACGTTCTTTATCTGACCAGCTGCATGAATTTTGTCCACGTGAATTCGTCGAGGTTGAAATCGATCGAAATGAGGCCCCATTGGCAGCATGGCTTCGAAACAAACTGTCCTCTGTGTTGTATCCTAATCTTTGTCACAGTTCTGAGCAAACACCTACGGCAAATCGGATGGTCGTCAGTGAGGCACCGGTAACGCTGTCTTGTGTAGACAAAGTGACCAAGGAAAGTCCACAAAAGTTATCAAATTCCCAATCCGTAGACAACATGCCTTGCTCGAATTTAGATCATGAAGCAAGAACACAGTCTTTGTCTCCTGTTACCGCTTTTTCGAACAAAAACGAAGGAACCTTTGGAAGGCAACCACCAACCCCTCCCCCACGACGCAATTTAAAGGTGGAAGCCATATCAAAAGATGCATCTAGCTCGATAATGACAATGCCAACTCTTCACTCAGAATTTGTCTGCGTTGCGTTAGAACCGGCATATGACCTTGTCGCTTTGTCGGAATCGGGTCAGTATAGCAGTGCCAGTGAATGCGAACCAGGAATGGATTGCAAATTGAATGAACTAGATGATGTGTTTTCAGGAAACGAGCCTACATATGGTGGACGTTCCTTGGGCTCGGAGGCTGAGCTTCAGACAGAGCAAGCTGCTGTTTTGCGTTCAGCTTTACGTCGATGTTCTCGGTCGTCTCGACCGCTACTCCCAGTACCCGCTTTGTCAATTGTAATGGACGCATTTCGCACAACAAAAAAGCTTCCTAGTGCAGACGAATACTATGAATCCGTTGATTGGATTAGAGGTCCGATTCTTGGTCACGGGGCATTCTCGCAATGCTATCAGGCAAGAGATACTCGTACGGGATTGTTGATGGCTGTCAAACGAATCCGTCTTGGAGATGGAGCTGTGATTTCGGTGCCCACAGAACCTGCCTCCAAGGGAGAGCACTTTCTGAGACGCCCACTTGTTGACGATAAAGTGCATCTGAAAGGAGGCCGAGACAGACAGCCCAAATGCTCCACCCAGCTGGCCGAGGTTGAAGCTGAAGTAGATATCATGCTACGTTTGAATCACCCAAATGTTTTACGCCTGTTCGGCGCAGTGTGCTGCGTCCATCGCGGTTTGGTAGATTTATTTGTTGAGTGGATGCCTGGCGGCAGTGTGACCAGTTTGTTGCAACAATATGGCGCATTCAACGAATCGGTGACGCTTGCTTATGGTATACAAGTAGTCCGGGGTCTGGCCTATCTCCATAAATACGGAATTCTCCATCGAGATTTGAAAGGCAAGATTGATCAGAGAATATATGCTTTTAATTTTCTATACTTGTGTTTTGGTAGTTATTTTGAGAAGCCTTGAGTACAACTTGAGCATTTGAAAATAGCTACACCTCCTAATTTCCAGATTATTCAGCGGTTGAGTTGAATTAATACAATAACTATTGAGCAATGGTTGGCTCTCTGTTTCGATTACCGTACGCCTTCGGAGTGTAGATAAATTCAAAGTCGAATTTTGCGATAAACTTTTCAAAGAAGTGCTGTCGAGCCCACTAAACTACGATTGACCCAATAAGGTCAAGGCCATCAAGCGAAGTGATGTTGCACATTTTATCGTTGGGTGCCAGGTTGTGGTACTTAATGCCCAAGGACATCGTGTGATTGATCTCAGTTCACGTGGTTTTACCACCAGTCGAATTAAACACACAGTTCAGATGAGGTTAAACGATGGGATTGCCATCGGTCTGTAAAATTGACTCTGTAGAGCCTACCACTGATTTTTCATAAACAATATATCCCATAATATTAACCACTAAATCATCCGTGCCAAGCCCATCGAAATATTCACAAGTTGATCACGACGGTCCATAATGAAAGCACTGGACTCGAGTTTCGCTCTTATTTGAGCTCACCAGCAGTGCATATCCTCCTCCATTATGGACCGTCGTGATCAACTTTGTGAATAGTTCGATGGGCCTTGCACGGATGAGTAGTCACAAATATAAACAACATATTCTCCAAATACCGCTTAAACAACAATGCCCATCAGATCTAATCGATGTTAGTTTACACTGTATCCGATGAGAAGACATGACACGGAGATCTGTTCGGTTGGGCTACCACGACAGATTTTGCTGGCTCCTTCTGGACTGGTCGGGCAAACAAAGCTACGCAAATGTGTCAGTCTGGAGAACCGTTCATAAACGCTTAATTGCGATCGGTCGAACGGTAGACGGTAGCACACCACTACAGTGGTCTGGGGGTTCAAATCACACCCGAAGAGGAGGACATGCACTGCTGATGAGCTCCAATAAGAGCGAAACTCGAGTCCAGTGCTTCCATTATGGAACGTCGTGATCAACTTTGTGAATAGTTCGATGGGCTGGGCACGGATGAGTAGTCACAAATATAAACAACATATTCTCCAAATATCGCTTAACCACTAAATCTCACATAGTCATTGGCCTGTCGACTACTAATGAATCGATTTTCATTTTCTACCTTCCCTCTTTCTTTATCTGCAGGGGCAAACCTCCTGGTAGATACCACCGGAAGCCTGATTCGGATATCGGATTTTGGCGCATCTGCACGCTTGAGCGGCGAGATCAGTGTTGCTGGACAATTTAAAGGACAAGTTATAGGAACATTTTCGTTTATGGCACCAGAGGTGAGTCGGAGACGGTGACTTCGTTGTGCTGCTCCTTGTCTGGGGCGGTCCAGCGAGAGCGAAGATACAAATTTATGATCTTTATTGGCCATATTTTTAGGTTCTTCGTGGGGAAACTTACGGTCGCGCGTGCGACGTATGGTCTGTCGGTTGCTGCCTGATCGAAATGCTGACTGGGAAACCGCCGTGGCATGATGCTCGATTAACCAACCGTTACGCTGTAATGTTCACGGTGAGCGTTCCATGTACAATGTTTTATGTGCGTCAAACCATTCTGCTTCAATACGTTTTATTTTCACAAGAGTTCATAATATATTGGGATCGGTTAATAAAGAATACCATGACATGATCGGCCCAACAAAACAGGTGGTTTGATTAATCTGCGTGTAATCACAACCAGCTTGACCATGCATTTCACCCAAAACTGATGCTTCCATTTCAAAAATTTACGCTTGATGCCCTCATGAGGAAATCCTTCACGGTACATTCTGGATAGTTTCGATTAATTCAAAGAAAGCAACACCGAAGTGGTCTATGCACCCAGGCCAGGTCGAAGTCCTTGTATGATATAGAAATGGGAAAAGGGATCATGAATAAGTAGTGGTCAGTTCGCCAGCTTATTCGGTGTTCCCATCTAGCAAACCAGAATAAGCCTGGCGAGTGTCAAGTCATATAGGTAAGGCCTGGATTTAGTGGTTGATGAATAACAGAAAGCAATTGTAAAAGAACGAGGAGATGTGAAAGTATATACTCTGTACATTCAATACACACGAATCCAGTTCGTATTGCCCTTACCTAATGAGTACAAACAGCACGAAATCGGTCGTGTGGTGAGTATGATGGAAATGCATGCAGATGAGCATTTTTATACTCTATTTACTCGATGTATACCCTATACTCTATTATTTATACTCACTGACTCAAGGATTTAGCGAAACTCACGTTAGATGATCGTTTGAAATGACACGTTAAATCGAGGGAGTGCCAATATCGCTGGCGAGAAAACGGGTAGAGGCCAAGTTGCGCTTAACGCGATATGAAGCGTATGTCCAGTTTTCCATTCGGCGGGCACAAATTCCACGTTTAAGATGTTTGAATAAATAATATAATAGATCACACAGTCGCAAGTCACGAGATTTCGGAATAACTGGCGATATCCCGGCGTTTTATGGTGGCTAATTTACGTCTAAATGCTGTCACACAATGGTCGGATTCACTTCAGCAACACTAGGACTTTCCATCAATACTAAACCTGGACAACCTGACGGTGTAGAGGTAACTTTAGACAAACGACCTGTGAGTAAAACGTAAAACCATGCCTATGACGGAATGTTACAATTCGTCTGGATTGTTGAAAATCCGGGTCAAACCTTGGCTGCGCTATTAACGACCTGATTGAGCTATTTGGAGTGCCTTTGCGTTTGTTCTACAAGCATCCATTGACCATACTGTTTTTCTTCTCATATTAAACACGTCAACTTGTTACGAAACTTTTCCAAATATAACCGAATTATCTTTTCGGTTGACCCACCGGATTGTCGATGTCGAAATAGGAACAGGAATCCTCTTCCGGGTGGGAATAAAAGAGTTTGAAACAAAATCCATCATGTTCGGATACAAAATCACACAGTGATTCCTGGTATTGGGATGTATGTTTGTGTAGTTTCATGCTGAATTATGTTGACAGGGTGAACAGTGAATCTGCATCGATAAGATCGAAATGGCTTTCGCTGAGCACATGGAGTGATTTGCGCTGATAAAAGTAATCACGTTTCTTGATAAAAATTAGTGTCATTTTATGGCCTCCAGGCGCTGTAGACATATTCGAAGATCCACTCGTTCAGATCAATAAAGCCTAGAGAAGAATGATCAAACCTGCTTGAATGCTTGTTTCTGTAAAGCTAATCTGATTAACACTGAAGAGTCAACTACAAGACCTGCAGTTACTTGAAAAGTAACGGTAACACAATTTTATGTTAGTGTTCATCTTTGCCTTGAAATAAGGTTCCGAGTGAACAGACAATTCCTACTTTACGCTACAAAAATTACCTTGCTGTTCCCGAAAACGTTAACTCCATTTTTGTCGCTAGTTGCTTGCCACACTGCTTTCTAACCGTAAATGCTCGATAGACAATTGATTAGGTTTTATATTTGTGACTACTCCTCCGTGCCAAGCCCATTGAACTATTCACAAATTGATAAGACGGTTCATAATGGAAGCCGACTCGAGTTTCGCTCTTATTTGAGCTCATCAGCAGTGCATATCCTCCACTTCGGGGGTGGGGTTCGAACCCCCGACCACCATTGTAGTCCCATGCCTTAACGATCTGGGCTACCGTCCACCGTTTGAACGATCGCAATTCGCATTTAAGCGTTTATGAACTGTCTCCAGACTGGCGCATTTGAGTAATTTTGTTTGCCCGACCAGTTCAGAAGGAGCCAGCAACATCTGTTGTGGTCGCCCAACCGAACAGATCTCCGTGTCAGGTCTTCCCATCGGATACAGTGTAAGCTAGCACCGATTAGATCTGATGGGCATTGTTGTTTAAGCGATGTTTGGAGAATTTGTTGTTTATATTTGTGACTACTCATCCGTGCCAAGCCCATTGAACTATTCTCAGCTTCTCATCGTCACAGTTCAATCAAACCCAGATCATCAACCGCTTGTTTTTCTTGTTTGTATTTTTCGGACAGATTGCCACCTCCGATTCTCCTCCAAGTTACCCACAAGATTTGGATAAAGATTTGGTCGAGTTATTGAACGCATGTTTTGCGCGACGGGCACGAGATCGTCCGACCGCTTCGAAGCTTCTAACATTTCGAGCGTTCACACGCCTGACCGAATCTGCGTCCCGATCGACCAATCCCTCAGACTGTGCGCCACTCGCCGATTAATTGAAGGCGAATTTCAACAGAAGCCAATAAGTAGGTGTCATTGACGAGATTTCGTCGCCTACACGGTTTGAGCTTGAGGTAACTTGTCATACATAGATCAATCATACCAATCGGAGAAGAGTTTGTCAGTGTAAGCACTAACAACGCTTGATTGTCCTGACTGTAAACTTTTAGGAAGACCGCGACCTTCATGGAGACTCCTGTTAGCTCCATGATAATCACACGCATGAAAGAAGGTTGACATTTGATGTTCTAGTAAACGGAAAGCACGATGTTAGACTGATTCAGGTAGGGTGATGATACAACAGGCTTCGACAAGAAGCATAATACTCGTTTACCTTCTTTTGCCAAAAAAGATTAGCATTAATTGAAATACTAAGTTTTCTGTATTTCGAACGGTAGCATCCAAACGCTTTTCAGACGATGGTGGCAGAAGGTTGACAATTTAAATCTTTTAAGCCACTCCAACTATATTCCCACTATCTTCAACTTAGTATGGTAAACGCGTCAACTTGACTTGAACGGACCTATTCACAACAATGAAAATTGGCGAGAAAGCACTTGAGTCACTCTCATACGGAACTTCCGGATCACACGTCTTCGGTCCACCACTCAGTAAAGGCTTTAAAATACCATGTCCTACTTGCTCGATTCGCGTTATGCAACCAAAGGGTTAAGTGATATTACTGCGAAGGCACCAGTATTAACCTAAACACTGAATTGCTTGCACTCCACGTTTTATTTTAATCTATTTGGATGTTGAGCAGATTTACATTTTTGCCATGCCGCCAATTACGCGTGCTTCATTTCATGTTGGGATTTTTACACGCTGAGACCACGCTCATCTGTTCATTTTCCTTCTATTTCTAATAGTATAAAAACCTTTGTTATCGTTTTCCTGACAAAAAATAAAATTTCTTCAGTGGCGATTGAACAAGTATATCTATTTTATGTATATTTTCGAACTTGGTAGATAGAGACTGCTTATTGCGTAACTAGGGTTATTGATAGATGCCCTGGAAATATGGATACTGATAGGACATGTGATGAGATTTATAGAAAGACCTCCACGTTTTCATAGGTGGTCTATCTCCATCTGCAACACGTTCCGTCGGCACACACGGAAGATGTTCGCACTCAGTCCTAATCAATACGCGTTTGCATTCCGCAAGATCAAAACTGCGTCACATATTTGTACGTTGTGAATTGTAGTAAAAACGAAATGTCAACCGATAATCACTGTGCCATTAACAAAAGCGAAACATTATCCTCATATCTTGAAACCAGGTCATATTTCGTATTCAATTCTCGTGTGTTGCGCTGCTGACCACGATCGATGAACCGTGCGCATAGACGCAATGAAGCGGGACGTTATTACGCGGACAGTGCTATGCTTGTTAAGTATATGCTGACCCCGAAACTGATACCTATTGAGACATCTCTCTCAGATCACTCGCGATATGTGCAAGCCGGTGATTTATTGTACATAATTCACGCATTGGTAGAATTTACCTTCTCCCATTTAGGGAACTAATTTGGATGCTGGGGATTAAGAAAGCAGTCTGAAAATTTTTAACAAAGTTATAGGTGTCTCCGTTTATCGCCGACTTGAGAAGCTGCAATCTGGAATCTACTCCCTTGAGTAATTGGAAAGAGGAGCTCGGAAGCAAGCATACCAATCGATTACTACTTATTTGCTAGTTTCAACCGGAAATGCTGGCAACTTAACCCAGTAACGTTTTCGTGTCGCTTGAGCTGTGCATTCAGCATTTTGTTCCAATGTTCTAATTCACAGACATCTACGTGAACTCCAAGTTCAACTGAAACAGCCATCAACGACCAATTTGCTGAAGCCGATGACGAATCGCCCTGCGCACGGTCACTGATTCTTTCTTGTATTTACTAAACAATTTTTGTATGAATCCATGCAATAGGATTTTTTTCTTTTTTGGTTTTTGTTTACCGCTTTCTTCTTTTTCAAATTTTGAACAAATGATCTATGGCAATATTACATAAAGAACGAATTGAGGAAGATTGATTTATTCTCGATGTAATACTAAGGAACACAGATGAGCCACAATTGAATTTAATGAGAAATTTAAAAAACTATATGAAAAAATGGCGTGAATCATGTTCCTGGATGAATGGAAGGCACACTAAATGAATCAACATCTTTTCAGGATCTAGCTTTGCTAAAGCCGATACCCTACAACCCCTGATCGTAAAATATTGTAACGCATCGAAATAATCTATGTAAAGTTAATTGTGCATATGCTTAATTACCGATTATTTCATTCCACGAAATTTATTTCAACCGACAACTTAGTTTGTACCCAAGTAGCTGTAAATCGCTAGCTTCGGTATCGCTTGAATTCAAAGTCGCTGTTTGCTTTGCTTATGATGAATGATTCGTAATCATAGTTTTTCAGGGCAGCCTATACCCAAGTCTCATTTTCCCTGCATATTGTCTCAACTTTGCTGTTCATGTGACACGCTGCCACCCGATATAGATAAGCGATAGGGCCTCATTGTTACACAGACAGCCCAGTATTTGCTTTGAACCAGATTTCTCACAGGAGGATAGAAGCGCCTCTTTCAAAAATGTGCACGTGGCCATCCGTGCATTGATGCTTAGCTAACGTGACTTGGATTCAGGCGCAAATTTCGAGTTGGGAAGTCTAGCGATGAAAGACTATTTTAGTGGCATGGCAGGTAGTTTCGCTATGCATTTATTGTGAGTTATTTGCATCCTGGTTGTACCATGGCTAAAACGGAATAATATGCACCAAACCGTTTTAATCACGTTTATCGATTGAAAATGCGCAACAAGTGTTACTACGATAATGCACAGCTGTACGCTTTCAGATAGCTATCATTGTGAATGTATACAGTGCCCGTTCGGTAGCAAGCCGGAATGGTGTTGCTTACTAGTCATGTGCTAGGTCCAGTTCTCGTCCGCTGAGTTATGCGTTTTCACACCATTGAATCGTTTGAACAACAGAGTCCTAGTTGCCAATACTTCAAGGGCTGATATTAACCTGAACACTTAGTCAATTGAATCATAGTGCAGATACTTTATTCTGACAACGAGACCAGCTGAGAATCCTAGCGGATGCTGCGTACCACTTTGACCGTCGTGAGTGAGATGTTGACTCCCTCAGATGAAAGAACCTAGTGAAAACAGTGTGTTTGTATGGAGATAAGAAATTAAATTCGCGACACCGACCGGGGAGGCTAGCAGTGGTAGCGATTGGCTGCTCCGCATACAGGAATAACACCCATTCCACTCAATCTACACTGAAACGTACCCAGGTTGGTAAAATTATCAAACGCAAGCGGAAGCGATGTGGTCGGCAACAACAAAAACAACAAATTATGTGAAACATAATTTTCGTGTTCGGATGCAGTATCAAAAGCAAAGTACGTCCGAAGCACTAATAAAAAGCGATGACACATGGAAATATTGGCAGTTTTCACGAATTCTTCTGTGAGATTGGCATGTAGATGGCTTTCGTTTGCAAGTAACAATGTAAACCATATTTACCCCTGAAAACAGACATATGAGATGAATGTTTAACTACTGGCTGAATGAAACAAGTGTTTAATCACGGAAAGCGAAATTGGAGTGGATCATATAGCATACTTCACGTAACACGCCTGCACGAAAATAAATAATTGCAGAAAAACGTATAGTAACTTTGATGTTGTACGGATTGGTATAAGGACTTTTTGTAATTTCGATTAACCGAACTAATGCGTCGTGAATAGTCCTTGAGGGCACAAAACGGTATTGTGAATCATATGGTGCAGAATTTACGCAAATAGACAAAAGGTTCATCTGTGATTCGCCTAATCATTCGAACGCCAAGCTAGAATTCTCACATATGAAGCGGATCCGTAATTCTGAAAGTAATATTAATCATAATTGCTAACCAACACAATTTTCAGCTTGACTGTGCTCCGAAGTGAAACGCTTCTCAGACCTTGCATCCTGAGTGACAGACAATAGAGTCAATCGAGTGATTTATGAAATTACAAGCCTCCAACGTATCACAGTCTTATGTACTGTATATGGGCTGAGATACTTGGCGGTGAGACTGCAGCGCGTTTTCCACAACAGCTCGTTAAGGAGACAATAAATGTAGCACGGTGTAACTAGCACGTGTAAAAGTACTGTAAATTTACATCTCCTTCCACACATCTGAAAGTCCAACAATTAAAGGAAAGGTCCAATTTTAATTACACAACAGGGGATTGGAAAGCAGCCAGTTCGTAATAGAAGACATAACTCAACGCGGCACTCATCACCATTTGTTCAGAACGAGATCTACACGGAATCAGTGTTTCGAGACGGGTTAATATATGGACAGGCAGGCAAGAAGGGTATATCCTATTCAATCACTCTAATATTAAAGAGGAAATAAACTTAGCTGACTGCATCGACGTACATTTCACGTCCTAGGCCAGACATTTTGTAACCGCCGAATGGGGTTTGGGGCCCCACTTCATTGTAACAGTTGATCCTAAAAAACAAGAGTATATATGTATAAAAGTATAAATGTCATCAAATTTGGTCAGACTAAACGACTAAAGTTAGATTGTATAATGGCTGTATCATGACAACTGTTTTCAGTTCATTGGTAACGAGAAAACACAAGTGCATTCAAGGTATTTATCTTGAAAATGATCCAACATAAACTTGAAAAATTGGAGTGCATTATATCAGTTAAAACTAGCATTTAAAAGCTTCACGTAAAAACGGTTTTCGGCATTACCTGAAGACCGTATCGAACATCCCTTTCGTTAATTTAGTTACTAATAGGTGAGATAGAATAGACGAAAGCGATCGGAATTATCGGAAGAAAGTAATTGAGAAAGTAGGTTTGAAAAAATAAAGGAGAAAGAAGAGAAAGTGGAACCGAGAAAGACGCGTGCCTTGAGCATGGGAGTACTGCCAACCTCTTATCATCATGGGCAGCATTACACTGGCAGAGAGTACCAGGTGCTTAACTACCACCATTACACGATAATATCCTCAATAGACGGGGAACTGCAGGAACTCAAGGCTGTTGAAACCTTACAAGGTTTAGCAGAGACACTGGAACGAGGTGTCTATACTAGGTTTAATGAACAGTAGAGCGTACTCAGCATGACAGCTTCCTTGCGGTTGCAACTGCCATGGATCATTGCAAGCATTTCTCGCCACTCCTCTTGTCAATGCCATAAGAACATGTCTACAACAAGATGGTGACTGTACAGTTCTCTGAGAGTGAGTAGCAACTGCAAAATCTGATTTCTCGGACACCAATCAGTGAGACAGATAGCCCTAACTGCAGCAAGTTTAGCTGTAGACGCCTTCATCTGTTTGGGCCAAGTCAGTTTAGCCATTCTTACATTTTAAGCCATTCCCAGTTAACAGTGGCATACAAAACACCATTGAAAAAACGATGATTTTCCATTCGCAATACATGACTGACCGACCAAATTTCTCAATTTCAACTTGTGTTTCGATACCTACCGAAACTTACACCGACTAAATGGGCATCTGTTCAAAGATGAAAGTTATTAAAAACATTTCCTCCTTTTGTTTAAAGCTTTTAACTAGAATAACTAGTTGCCTGAGCAAAAACTCATCTATAAAACCTATTAAACTGATTAAACAGAATTTACTATCGACTAAGTGGCCAGCGATAATTTAGTTACATGACCAAGCAGGCTGAGATCATGTGAGGGTTTTTGTTATTCTTATTATGAATCACAGAACACGAATCGGTTCTGATGTAGTGCGTATTAACGCAGCGATAAACACTTGCAGTTTGAGCATCCGCGTTAGACGATTCACAACAAGAGGTTGAGTGCACATGAACTTCCCACAGTCGAATAATTAGTGACCTTCCCTCAACAAAAAACAGATTACGTTGACGAGCATATAAAATGAAATCACCATGGCAAGATCCTAATAATATTGCTTCTGACAGTTTCGTGTATCATGATGTCCGAGTAGATTTGTAGTCATTATCTGGCCAGCTTTAATGAGGTGCTATATGGAATGATTCTTCTTATCATAATGCATATGCCAGCTAGAAAAACGTAAGTGTGAATGGTATACCATCGAAGTAAACGACAATTCGAGGCAATCGCGCATTACGCACGACTGACTCATGCAGTTATAGAACGCGTGGGCTTAGGTTTCCTAACTAAATCAGAATATAGATAATACTGATATCTAACGACTTACATTCGATAAAATCACATAATTGGGAAGTCTAATTGCATCTGGTGTGATACACTATCAAGTTTATAAAAAAAGTAGGCTAGTCATAGCTTTCACGTTACAATGAAATTGAAACGCAATGAAACAACGATAGAGTGTGTAAACACTGACCAGAAACTCCCCGATTCACAACATTGAGATAATCGCATTGCTTTGTCCATATCCGAAGTGTAGACACCCGCGCCCAAACCGTATTCACCGTTGTTCGCTCGCTCAATAACCTCGTCAATTGTCTCGAAGCGCAAAATGGATTGGACAGGTCCGAATATCTCCTCCTTGGCGATTGACATCGAATCCGTCACATCGGCAAACACGGTCGGTTGAATGTAATATCCCTTCGAACCGATACGACAACCACCAGTAACCAGACGAGCTCCCTCGCGCTTACCCGCCTCGATGTATGACATGACTTTGTTGAATTGGACGGCATCGACCTGATGGCAACGGGTTCAAGAGGGAGTAACATTCAAGAGCAAAATACACAAAATCCCCTGTTTAAGATAGCTTGTCAACTCAAACGTTCATTGGACTCTCGATATGGAGAATAAATGAGGTACCAACTGACATTTAACCATCCCAACTGACGTGCTGGATGGTCTGAATAGGCAAGTACGAAGCTTCGAGTGTGACAGCCTACTGAGACCAGCTTCTTTACTGTGAGTGCGGGTCAGCGGCACAGGCAGCAGTGAAGATAACAAGTAATGGTGTTTGGTAGTCTGTCACTCATAAGAGCTAGTATTGCACGTATTCATTTGTGAACCACAATCACATTTGTGAAGAGAATTTCATGGAAATAAACGCGGTTACAAACAAAACTACCACTCAATAATTTGTTGTTGTTGGTACTGCTACCGCTAATCCTGTAACGCCGATAACCAAATGAATCAATACAAGCACGAGGTGGTAAATACAGTGGGTTCCATTCTTTGTACACATATCCCCCAAGGAAACTGGATGATTCCATTTTCATCATTCGACCTTCTGATTTACCCAAAGCATGACAAACATTGAATTCTAGTTTACATGGTTGCTGAAATTTTGTTTGCACAAATAAAGCCATTTTATTCTTCTGCGTCTTCTTTTTTAGAAAATTAATGACTAAAAGTATTCCATACTGGGGTTGTTGCGAAACCGACTGATTTTTAAACCATAAATCTTGATTTCTTAAATCCATCTTGTCAGCTGAAGGTACAATGACCTTCAAGGTCATGTTCATGGCTTTGTTAGATAAACGTTTAAAAAAGCTTAATTATTATCATATCAATGAGTAATGGCCAATAACTTACTTGCGGTCCTTGAATTGTATCAGGTGCGAAAGGATCACCGACTTTTCTTGCTTCTGCTAATTCTTTCAACCGTTGAACCATTTTTTCATAAATGGGAGCTTCGACGAAAATGCGCGTTCCCGCAACGCAGCATTGACCATGGTTGACCATTGTGGCTTCGTGTGCTACAGCAGCAGCTTTCTCGACTGCGAAAAATTAAATGCGAAAATTGCTAAACGAGGTTTTGGTTTCGTAAAGGATGATTAGCCTGAATGCTAAAGGCAAGATCGCCACACCTGGAAATGCAAGCTAAAACACCATGGAGGGTTTCATGCGCTCACAATCACAGTGTTTTGGTCAACCAAAAAAGTTCGTTTTCCCTCGCATGTAGTAGTTGACTGACTGGCTTGTAAAGGGACCAACGCGACCAAAATGTATCGGATTATCGCTTGGCTATTCGCAGTTTAGCGCAACCAAAACAGAATAGTTTTTGTTGTCCAAACTAAAAGCGATATCGAAACGATTTTTGCATGTGAAGCATTTATAACAAAAATCAACTTTTAAACTACCAAATGTGTGTATTAACGATGAATAGCATTCGACGAATTTGGCGTTAATTAGCGCCGCGAATGTTTTAATAGTTGTCAGCGAAATACCGCAATGTTACCGTAAGGCCTGTAGAAGGAAATTTATTATTGCTTTGATTTTTTTTAACAAATAAAGAGCATTAAGCCTGTCTGGACCACAGTTTTGCAGGCTTAATAAATAATTGTGAAAATATGATTTTTCATCTTTTCGCGAAGCAATCTGCTAAGAGTTAACTGAGGTATGGAGGACAAGCGTTTTGGCATCCTTCGTTGATTATGGATGTACATCACAAGTTCATGATGGTTTGATAGAGGATAATCGAGTTTCGTTACTATTGTGTACGAGCTGCACAAGATCATAAGGAGAAATCAGGTAGCCTGACTCAGCCATAGACTGAAACTTAGCTGACATACTGACAAGCTTCTAAGGCCTAGGCCGCAGTGAGACTGCGGTGTGTTCAAGTAGGCAGGTCATTTGCGGCAACGATGAATTTAGCAAGGTGTTAACCCTACAATTCAGAAGTAATGCACAATTACACCTCCGTGCCTTATGGTGGCATAAAGACCCGAATCAGACTATCTAAATCGGATAATCACATCGATACTTACAGTCAGCATCAGCGAAAATGATGAATGGCGACTTTCCACCCAATTCTAATTTGACTTGTTTGATGTTCGACGAAGCGGCGCGCATTATGATCTGGCCAACTTCTGTGCTTCCCGTGAACGAGATTACACGAATGTCCGGGTGCTGGCACAACTCCGCGCCCGTAGTCTCACCGTAACCAGGAATCACATTGAACACCCCTCTGGGGAAACCTACAAAGCGTGAAATTTTGTCAATCAATAGTGAAGGACAAAGATGAAATGAGTAATACTTTAACAATCATGAAGTTTCTAGAAAATGGAAAATCTAAAACCGCTTCATAAGTTACTGTTTCGATGAAACAGCGATGTGAATCTGCATCCAGAAACCCCGGAAGACAAACGTGTTAAACGCAAGCTATGGCGTGGATAACGTTGATTAGGACACTATTGTCATTTGACCTTGAATCGGCACGAATATCTCAATATTTATTCATAAATTGTCCCATTTGATGACCAGCATTGAGTAGAAATTTCGATAGCATGTCTGAGTGACGGTACTCACAAAACGAAACTGAATGAATAACGTGCATGAAAGACCTTCGAATTGTCAAGAACTTGACATCAACTGAAGAATTTCGAGGTATAAATAATATCTTTTTTTAAAACTGAATTACGGTGCCGGATTGCTTACCGATAATAGTCTACAAAGTATGCAACCTTTAGTTAAGCAGCGATGCCTACACTACGCGAGCCACATTATTGGATAGAATAAAGGCGTTTAAAGAAAACAGGAAATCGATCGAAACTTAATATTGCGGAATAGTTGAAATATAAAATCCGGACTAGAACTCTTCACTCACCAGCTTCACGTATCAAGCTTGCTAGGTAAAGTGCGGATAAAGGAGTTTGTTCAGCAGGTTTTAAAACCAAAGTACACCCAGCAGCCAGAACAGCAGCGGTCTTCAGGATGGCCAACATGAACGGATAATTCCAAGGAACAATGCCGGCGACAACACCAGCTGGTTCATGACGAGTGATCGCGATTAGATTTCCATCGACAGGAATATTTTTACCGTGAATTTTGTCAGCGTAGCCAGCGTAATAACGTGTGACATGGGCTGCAAACAACACATCACCCATGGCGGAGTTGACTGATTTGCCACAATCCAAAGCGTCCAAACGCTTGAAGAAAAATTAACAGCTGTGATTCTCGAGCAAGGACACAGATGATGCCAAAATTGAAATCTGATGGTTATTGGCGAATAATTAGGCAATTTTCAATAACACCAGTTTTAATGCGCGTGTATAGTATGCAATTTTATGAACGTCGCGAACGTACCTTGCTGATATTAACTAAAAGCGGCGAATTAAGGGTTCTTTGATTAAAATATCTTCAACCATAATGGATAATACTATAAAGATCCACAATTCTAATTGCTGGAAATATGAGCAAATGGCATGATGATTGGGAGACCGAGCGGCGAATGAGTCTCCTTCTTAATGCGCAAAAGTGAAGACGAGCAAAATAAGAAGTAGGGACGCTAGTATACTATCGTGAAATACTATAGTGCGGGTGTTCGTGGACTAATCATGATGGACATATTCTGAGTGAGAAAGGAAAGGACAGCGCCTAGTTACGGGATGTTTGAACGTCACTACTACTTCAAAACATACTAATTTTTAACTGGAGCTTACAGCAATGTAATCAGCATTTTTCTCAATTAAGCAGGCCAATTTATAAAGAAGTCGGCCACGTTCAGAAGCATCCATGGTACGCCATTCAGTGTCTCTTCGGAAAGCAGTTTTCGCAATGGCAACTGCATGTTTCACATCCGTGGGGTCGGCTTCTTGAACATGGCAGATGACTTCCTCGGTCGACGGGTCAATAGTTGCGAAGGTCTTCCCAGAACTACTGTCCACAAACTCATTGTCGATGAACAGCTGTGGACAGAAGTGAGAGGGAGAAATTTTTAATTCAAGTTTGTGTTGGGGAAGAAATAAAATGTTATCGTTTTAGAATACATAAAATCACAGTCTTTTAGACGAAATGGGTAAAGCCAATTGGTCGAAAAACCCATCCATTACACATATTCGAGCAAGACGCATTAGAACTGGAACAGTACAAACCAATAATGAAGCAGGGCTGGTCGTGAAAATAATCCAAAAAATCGTTTCCATGTGTAATTTTTACGGATCAATACTAAACAGTTTCGATATGATGGAAACCATAGTCATCTGTTTCTGGCAAATATGTTCATTTTATTAATATATGTTTTACTCAAGAGTTCATCTTTTTGTTGAAACTTTGCTAGGAGTCCCGTTTATCTAATTATATTTTTATTCCTTTGTTAGGTCGCTTTATCGCATAAGATCTATGCTCATCTCCGGTTTCCTTAGCACAAGCTGCATGGGTGATAAATTTTCACCCAGCGGAGTGGGTGCTAGTCTATCGTAGTTGGTTTTCAATTCATCGCTCTTATCCGTTTTACACTTTAGTATGGTGGAATAAAAAGGGTAAACAAGTTTTCCCAAATGCGCGGCTGTGGTGGCATTTGAAATGGGGCCGCTGTCCCCCATCATCATCATATAGTAATTGCTAATTGCTATATGGTGCTGACACACAAGAAGACTTTCAAAAAAACTACACAGTTTGACGGTCATAACCTCGTGAGCACTCGTTACTTGAACACGAAATATCAAAAATCTCTGTTCTGTAAGCCTTTAACTTACATTGAATTGCTTTATATTCGAGATAATTCTTTTGTAAGAATCCAAAGACACGCATGCACTCATGCATTCAGGCGTGCTTACGGCCAGCTCTACCAGATAAAAAATCTAGGCTACCCGAATTCGCAAGCGTTTGGTCAATGCACCACACGAAGCAAGCGACAAGATTGACGTAGTTGGGCCACACTCACTTACATATCACATACGCTGCACTTTTATGTTTTTTTTCTGCGTAGAATCTTCATGTAACGTGTGCCGAAGCGAATAAGTCTGCTTTGGCAATTCTCATTAGCAGCAGCATTAGATCAGTGCAAACAAGTATCAATCGATGGGTGAGAAATTTAGAGCGTGATAGGTAAGTTAGTTTTCATGGTCAAACTAAGTGCATTTAAACACCACACAAAATAATAGTCCGTCGAGGAACAAAGATCAATATCGTGTTGCACCGTTTAACCTTATAATAGAAGCTTAACCAAAAATGTAAACCAGTTAAATAGACAACGTAAGGTCAATGCCAAATCAAAGATCGGTGTATCTCTCGCAACAATAAAAATGCCCAAAGATTTTAGACCAAGTAAAATCTAACCCGTTGTTGCTTAGAAAGCCATATTGGTAACAGAGTTTAAAACAAGACTCAATAAATCAGCAGGTGGAGTATACGATGCAGTGATTTGATCCGCATTTGAAGTACTCATGAGCTCCCATTCAAGATTTATTTTTTTGCTCCTTGATTACGTGCTCGTAAAACAATATCTAACCGACAGAAGCTCTAGCTAAACTTAATATCATTTTTTATAGGAAAAAATTAAACTTCAGGGTAAAGCTATGGATTTATCATGCGCACAGCACGCTGCACCGAAGCGTTGTAGCAGTAACCAACCCGTGATCGATAAAAGCGGTCGATACCAATCAATAAAGTCAGTGAGTGACGCGTCAAGCCTCGATGAACGCCTGGGCCGAAATTTTGAAACTGATTTGAATTTTACACGATTATCATGTCGTATCGTACAGCCTATCGCCTTTCTGTCCTATATTTAATTATGAATCTGAGCTTGAATTTTCTAGGCAGTAACATGGAAAAATATTTTCACGTTCAAGGCGCAGAAGTAAATACAACCAGGTACAATGTGCTACTATACCTAACCGCATACAAGAATAGGAAACCTATGTTAACACAACTTAGACCTTTTGTTAAACAAATAGGAATGGCGAAGTTCCAGAGAAGCTGTAACTACTTCAAACGTAGGGATGATTTCTGAAGTTCTCGAAATGCAATGACATTTTGTGAGGTTAAGGAATGGCGATTATTAGCTGTATTTTTCGGTTGTTGACGAAGCTGAGGTCGAGAAACCTCACCACGCGTTCGCCAACACAAATTCTACATTAACCTCTCCAGAATGTAAAATTTGGCAATATGTGTTCATTTATATCGAATAAGCGAAATAGGATCGTGATGCGTATCATAAAATATGCAATATAATAGTCATTCCGCTAGTGAAGCCTCTTAATTGCTTTTGAATTAATTTAATTGGAATGAATTTGATTGAAATAAATGAATAAATTTGTGTGGACAAACAATGGCCTACCTGCGTAAACTTCACCTCCGGCCTCATCATTAAAACTGCGTTGAACCAGTGATGACGACATGTTACGAATCTAATAAACCAATTACAGGACAAGGCCACCGATGGAAAACATTTGATTGGACGATATAGTTTCGCGACAGCCGGAATTCGATCGGTAGGTGTTAGAGGTAAAAAAGCTTTAGCTTGGCGTATGAAGGCTAAGATGCAACTAAAGGAAGGAAGTGTGCAGAAATATGATCAAACTTGAGGATTCCGAAACTGAATGATTTGATAATATCGTGGTGTGCGATGGAAATGCATGCAAATGAGCTTTTTAGTTCATAATCATGGATTAAAACCCAATCTACGTGTTTGGACACGTGATTGTACAGGTTGGTCGTACAAGACTTATCCAACAGTGGCATCCAAGTGCAACTTGTTTACCATTATTCAACTGTTTCAAGTGCATGCGGATCCTGATCCCATTGTATTTACCTGATGAGTGCAAACAGCACGAAATTGGTCGTGGTGTGTGTGATGAATATGCATGCAAATGATCTTTTCTGATAATATCTCGTCCTATTTAGTCTTAAAGACGTGTAAAATATTCAAATAATACAAGCTGGGGAAGAGTAGATACGTTTCTCGGCTTCTGAACGTAGATCATACCTTCGGCGTGCAACTGACGCCGATCGACGGAGTACGGTCCATCCTAACTGAAAGATACTGCTGTGCGGTCGCATATTTTGCTCTGACACTTTTGGTCCTATCTTCGCTGAATATTTCGGATTTATCCCATTCCAAGAATTCTGTGTTACTTTCGATCATAGCTATCGGAATTAATTCGTTTTGCATCTGTCAACCACTTTGCTCACGTGCGCAAACTTTTTCGCACCGCTAACTAGTCTACGGTTTTTGCTATCATTGCAAAGATCGCGTCGAGCTACGCGTTTTGATATCTGTTTCTGTATTCTACCTTGTGTGGTTAGTGAGTTATAGTAGATTACTTGCTAAATGACGAAATCACAAGTTACAAAGCAGCCGAACAATCCACCTCAGGCTACTAACATGTGTGACCGCATCACGAGATCGAACATACGGACAAAAAATCGATCGATCAAGCTGACAGCGAGGATTGTTCACCCGACCGCGACATGGAACCAACTTGACCTCTGTGCCAACGGTCTGGATCCACATAACGCAACAATGGTCACGGCCGTCCCAGCTAATAGGACACAAATCGACACTCAGAATTGTCCCGAGGTCACGTGCAAAGCGTGTGAACTACGGGTGAGTCAAAAGGCGAGTAAAGTCATAACATGTTTTCTGTGTATGGGTAAGATCCATGGTAAATGTAACCGTACTTTAGACCCTGATTCGATAGCATTAATAAATAATGAAAAGGTTCCAGGCGCCTACTGTCTGTGTTCGTTGCAGAGCTAAATAATTGCACGGTGCCGATACTTTTGAAGCCAAAATAGAAAATAGAATGGCCAGTTTCTAGTTGAGCCTTCGACGGGTGGAGGAAATATTGGTAAATCATGTGAGTACGCAATTGACCACTGATATAAAGTTGGAAGTTCGGATGTGGAATTATATGTATAGGGGGTGGGAAACAGTAGTAAGTATTTTGTATACGAGGATGAGATCACCTTTGTGCAAGTGTCCTCTGCTACAGTCGTCTGAGTCGCGTATTTTCGAGTCCAATGACTGATATATGCGATCCAGAAGTAAGATGACTTTTTGGAGCCATGGTGTCCAGGCTTGTGCGGCATAGTCTAGAACCGGGTATATATATATATATATATATATGTGTGTGTGTGTGTGTGTGTTCATCATGAGAGGAAAACACCACGGGGGAAAACGTCCAAATATCCGCCGTAACATGCCGAGCAGCTGAGACGCGCTTTTGTTAACGGCTTCGCATTGTAGACCATTTTTCAAACTACCGCAAATCCAGACACCCAGGTCCTTTTATTCTTCGGTGTACTGCAGGGTTCTGTCACCGAGCTTGTATTGATAGGAAAAGCCAAGGTCACGACCGATCCGAACGATCTTCGACTTTTTATATTCAATAAAAGTTTATTTTCCGATGACCAGTTGAACAAAACATTCAAATCGTTTTGCAGTAAAATACAATCATCAGCATTGTTGATTCGCCTCCATACTTCTATATTGTCAGCAAACAATACCATCTTACTGTCATTTGGTATTGGTATATCATTCATATAGACTAGGAACAGTATTGGTCCAAGCACTGAGCCTTGTGGAACACCGCTAGTGACATCAATGTTCTTCGATAATAGGTCGTCCACACGAACTCTGACGTGTCTGTTGCTGAGGTAATCACGTATCAATTCATATAGTCTTCCAACAATACCGTGTTTCTTTAGCTTGTTCAAGAGTAAATTATGATAAACTCTGTCGAAAGCATTAGCAGTGTCCAGGTAGCACGTATGAATACAGCCCACCGCATTTGTATCCCTCGTCGAATCGTCTAAGCTTGTCAACAAATTTATCAGACAAGAGCAATTTCTGCGAAATCTGTATTGGGCAACTGTCAAAAGTTCGTTCGTTCCCAGATGTTGCACTATTTCTGCGGTTATTCTTCGCTCAAAAACTTTTAATACCGAAGACAGCAATGTCACCAGCCGGTAATTTTTAAGTTCATAACGGCAACCACCTTTGTAAATGGGTGTTATTTGTCACAGTTTCCAATCTTTTGGCACCACACCAGCTTGGAGCAAATTATTAAACATACAGGATAGAGGTTCAGGCAGCTACGCATGGCAGGTTTTGAACAGCTTTGGAGTTATCTCGTCTGGTCCTTGAGATTTCTTCGCATTATTTTGAGCCCCTGATTATCAGGATATACTGTTCTTACACTTACACGTACGTTGATATATTATACCTTGTTGGAGTCCCTTCGAAGTCAGCTTTCTGGATTTCCCACTCTCATAGCTGCATTCGATAATACGAGCGAATTCGGATTTCTCGTGATTTTCCCATATTGGATCTACGCGTGCAACGCTGTTAATACTCTTCAATTCCTCAACAGAATTAACGTCATCAGAAAGATCTTATTCGTCGCCATCGATTGGTTATATATTCAACACCAACTACAGAAGCGTATCTCCAGATTCAATTCTGATTTTGCTTTTATACGTGAACAAAGCTTTTTTGTCGCGCTCACGATATTCATCATCGATCGCTCGACAGAACCACTGCTTGTGCACGCACCACTGAACAGTGCTGCTCACAACCCTGACCAGATAACCCCGAAAAGAAAACAAAGCGCACCGGGCTGCATGTGTACGGTTTGCCAAAAATCAGTAAATCCTAAGGCGAGGTCTGTCACGCGTTACGCTTGTTTGTTAAAAGTGCATGCGAAATGCGACAAATCACTGACCTCGGATTTGGTAGCGATTATTAATGGAGCTAATTGTCTTGGTGTTTGCTACGTTTGCAAGGCCAAACCAATAGCGTCATCCTAAGAGGCGAAAACCACTAATTATAAAATTGAGACACGTCTAAATGGACTGGAATCCAGTATACAAACACTGAATGAACTGCTAATAAACGTTACACGACTTAGAGGTTACTGCCAAAGAGCCGATAGAATATCCATCATACTCGAACAGGACAACATTTGCCCAGATAACCGCGCAGATGGTGACTAAAAAGGGTTAGTGGTCGCTAGGATAAGTGACTCCTAATCTTAACGGAAACGAGAAGGGACTCAGCAAAACCAGTTCTAAAAAGGCTGACTCAAATTATAAACCAAAATCCGTGGGTATAAACCTTACTGTTATATGTACCAACGTGACCGAGTCATGGTAAACGCTGTTCCAAGCTAAACAAAAACATGACTTAGCTGAGTGGTATAAACTCTGTAGTCAGATGAGACTGGCCGCAGTTAGTCCCTCATCAATAGTTCGGCTGAACCGCCATCTGAATTCTCCTCACAAAGATCATCCTCGCCTCTTACGAATAACGCTGCAACCTGCGGAGGACGCGGAAAACGTACTCTTAAATGCTTACCTTCTTAGATGTGTTCCAGAGTCTATATGTGGTATCCATGCACATCTACCACGGAGAGCGAATTCGTCGAAGATATCTCGAGATGAAAATAATCCGAGAAGTAATGTATTTCTAAGCGTTCCGGAAGATGCTGCTGACGCAACTTCTCAAGAAAAGTCTGAGCACGGTCACAAACAGCGGAAATATCTAACCGAAACCATCGGTATTAGAAAATCCATACTTGTGGGTGCTTTTAGGATACCGCGGTTTGCCAACTATAAAGGACAAGGTCTTAGCCCTTTAAAGCTAACCTTATTCTGGTTTACAATATTTTGAATACCGAAAATCACCCTCTACAATGCTTATTGTATCTACGGAGCTCGCATAATACAAGAGCTCACACATTTACTCTAACTGTCCCTCCCTCGAGACTCAACTGCAGACGACATTTTTTTGCCGTGCGAGTTTTTTACTTGGAACAATCTGCCAGATAATGTTGTAAACTCACCAAACCAGCAAACTTTCAAGAGAAGCCTTGATGCCTTTTTGACCCTAAACCCGTGCATCGAAGAAAACTATACATCTTAACAACACCTACATTTGTTATCCCACCAATCGAAAATAATTTCTGCCCTTTGGATATTTACTTGATTCTTGAACTGCTCAGTAAGCAATCTAATCCCATTTTTGCTTGTTATATTATTCGCTGTTGCCATATTATTCTATGGTTTTTTGTAAAGCTATATGCTTTTTAGACCATTAAAATTGAATTGAATTGAATTCTTGACAACCAAAATGACCGATATTATCAATTTGCAGCAAATTATAGGCTTCAAAATTCATCTCGACCCGGATTCATGCGCATCTCTATAAAACATCGTGTTTGGATCCGACTATTTCTAGACAGGACTGAAGTGAGCTTTTCTGCATTCACATAAAGTAACTGCGACTTAATCTTCAACTAGATTTATCGCTTCTACTGCCGGCGTATGATCATAATCCGATAAGAGTTTACCTCCACACTTAAGACGGGTCACATCTACATTAAATTTACACCAAGACCTTGAACTTTTGAGACCTTCATAAGTAATCGTAGTGTGGTGAAGTGAAGCGTACTATCGGAGGATGTGGAAAACATTATCCTCCGGCACATCAAAAGAGCGAGAATGGCCGAAAAGTCCGACTACAACGATCACGAACCCGCAACAATTCTGGTTTGGAGAGGATTGCATGAGAACATGTTTAAATTCATCGTTGAAAAGAGCAGATGTAGAACTACATGAGATATCGGACGAGCCAAATGGACAGGTTGTGAGAGAGTGCGGTGTTTACTTGCTTTGCCGATAAAGGTAGGCGTGTTTTAATCCGTGCGATGCGCATAGTGAACGCTTTGACCGATTGGCGTTATCTTGCGTTGCGGGATTCGTGAGTGAATGTGATTGATGTTCAAAAGGGTGACCTCCGGAATGAATCGCGACGGAGGCTGAAGTTTGTTACCGTTGAATAGAGTGTTTTCGAAGCTTAAGGAACGTACAAGACGTTAGGACAAGAAACGCAGTTATCACCCCTTCCACCCCTGTACTGGAGGTCACGGCACAAGGCTTAGAGGACACTGGATCTAACGTTGGCAAAAGTCACCCCCGATGTTCCGCATCTATTTGTCGATTGTGTCCCAACTTGCCAACATTAATCACGTTACCTATGAACCCACAACGCAAAAGAACAACTTCTCAAAACGTGTATTACACACATGACGAGGAGTAAAACACGATGACCATTTATAAGCGAACCACGTCCTCAATCTGTGTGTGATGTTTGTAACTCCAATCCCTCACTACGCTGGGCCCGATCTTGTCGAATCGCATATCAATAAATAGCTGCTATCATTCTTTATCTACTTCTCTTTCCGGTGATTCTGCCACGCAAACCGTTATCATGTAGTTCTTTACAAACCGGAATTATTGCAGGATCGCGATTATTATCGAGGGTGTTTTCGGCGCTTCCTGCTAATTTAGTGTGTCGTAGGCTGTTGTTCCGCATCTCGTCCGAGGGCGTACGATTGATACTCTTCGCTAGTGCGCTTCATGTCACCACAGTACCAATATGCGCTTATCTCAAACGTCTGTATTTGCGGTTATGTGCACGTATACAGTTCAACTTAGAAACAAAACCCTCCTCTCAGAAAAAATACAAACGGTTCACCCTATATCATGTTATATCCATTAAGGCAGGGATTGATATGTATGCACCACATCACAAGCTTTGATCCCGAAAAGTGCCACGCAATCAGAAAATGCGCGTGGGATTAGATACAGTCGGGTCGTCCAGGCTTAGACAGGCATAAGAGAAAATAGCAGAGATTGCAAGCGAGTTTCCAGCGGCAACTATGAATCTTTGGCAAATCAATTTAGAAAGTTGTTACCTGTGCAGTACTGCACAAATGAACATCAAAGAAAAGGATATGGGCCATAAATGAATGGCGAGGTAGCGCAATGGACTTAAATTACAACGATGTTGATACGCTTTTGTGCTCACAACTCAACAGCGGAATTTTAGCGAGTCACCTAAATGTTGTACGGGTAATATTTCTACTCAATATTCATCCCGTGCACAGCTTCTGGAAATAATAAATTTAAACCAGGGAATAGGACGAAAAGATAAAGGTCAGAGCGTTGGTGTTTCACAAGGCTTCAAACACAGCCGATTCATGTTCACAATTCCCTTGACAGTAATCCGCTTAATTCGCGACGATAAACGATCTTCTCAATCGCATTAAATTTTTCCGATGCACTCTAACTTGAAGCTCTTATATCGGCTCGTAAATGATAGAACCAATATTAAGGCAGATTTTGCCTTAAAACATCGTCTGGTTTCACTGAATCTGTTAAACACCACTGATCTATTAGCAGACTTTTATACCGGAGCATTCACGCCCAAATCCACGAAGACCGTTCCGGAATCCATTACTCAACTGATGAATCGACTTTGAGTGATGTATTGATTACTCCGACGGTGATGGCGCAGCATTTACGGAAAGTAAATGTAGAGAAACCACCGAGACCGGACGAAATAACTCAAACGCTGCACAGAACCAGCTATGCGCAACTCTATGATATCCTTAAATTGCTCCACGCGGACGTGACACCAAACGACTGGAAACCAGAACAAATAACGCCCATTTACAACGGTGGTTTCCATTTCGATGTCTCTTCTAGCGGTGATCCACAAGAAGCGGTGTTTGGACAAATACTGTTCCGGGTCTACATGACCGATTTGCCAACACCAAACGACAGCCAGGTGTTTCTGTTCATTGATGACAAAATCATGGAAGCGAATCAGCAGCTTCGATGATTATTTTCTGCTGCAAAACGACTTGAATGTATTGCACGATCGGCAGTCCGAAAACAAATTGCCCCTGAACATGCAAAATTCGAAAATCATTCAGATCGGCCGCGATCCCGGCTTTTCCTACCAATACAAGCTCGGAGACGAAACCCTGGATTGCAGTCGGAGTAAAGAACCTAGGGGTCTAGATTTATGTCGTTTGAAAAATGGTCTACAAACGCCGCTCTCGGTTGCAAGGCATCTTCGACGTGTTTCTCAGTTTGTTTACTCTAGACTACGGTGCCCAAGCATGGACAGCATGGCTCTAGAAATACATTTGGCTTCTAGACCGCTTAGATCATAGAGCGTCTAAGATTGTCGCTTTTCACAAAACGCCGAGCGACTCAGACAACTGAAACTGAGGACTCTTTCACACGGGTGAAGGCGAGGCGATATTATCCTTGCATATTAAGTCCTACAGTTTCGCACCTCCTGGATGACTTATCCCAACTTCGAACATCTAGCAACATCGGAGATAATGATTGCCGCGTATTTTATTCGGTGCGCATGTTGCTTAGAAATCCTTAAAAACCAATTCGGTAAAATCCAAGTTTAGCTAGATTCGAATCGAAACGAAGACTATATGTGAGCTAACCTTCGTTCCCATCTAGCACGGATGCGCAATCGTGCGATACTTCTGTGCTATGCTGCTACCACCGTGCTAAATTGATTGGCCACTTGCAGTGAGCTGCATGTTGAAACAAGCTGGATTCTCTCAAACATTTCTATTTCTTTTCTCATATCTGTCGAGGCCTGGGCAACCTGACAGTATCTTAGCCTACGTGCAGCCTATGACTGTGCGACACTTTGTCTGGATCAGGCCAGTGATTCATTACATACATGTTCCCACCACCTATTAAGAAGTTATCGCTGTAAAGTTGCATGCTTTTTAACTATAAATATTGAATTTCTTAAGACACCATTAGAATACAAGTTGCTCATATAAAATCCAGGGAGATAATAGTGACATTTTTAAATGGCGACATTGTGCATACATTTTTAAACTTTTTATCCTGTCACTTTGGCCAATAGGTTGTCATGTATCGCCGTTATCCTTCACCTGAAGCTGTACAAGACCCAAGTACATTACAGCTATTCTTTATAGTATTACTTGCACACTTACCCGCTGCCTTGTGGGTCAGGCTTTTTAGCCAAAGGCTTTGGTCGAGAACCCTAATTGTTTTCCTGTCTAGGCACGGGCGACCTGGCAGTATCTCAGCCCGCATACAACCACGACTATTACTACGAAACCCAATTCCATAGTGCATCGGCCGTCGCGCACGATAAACAGGGTCGCCTTACTTGCTGCATACAGCAGGGCGGGTAAGCGAAAACAAGCTACTGCTGGCCCTACTCTTCAAGCTGTTTCTGACCCTTCCCCTCCCCCATCCGTTCTTAACAACTCTCCGTCTGTCAATCCCAGCTTTAGAAAAGACCGCTCTGAACATGTTGGAACATTTTCCGTTCGCGAATTTACAGACCACTTTCTGAAACCACGGACCTCTGCTCACATTGGAGCCATGAATGTCAGAACTCTCAGACAAATAGGCCAGCAAGCTGCATTGGCTCTTACCTTAGATAGTCTATCTATTGATGTTTGCTGTTTATCGGAAACGCGCTTATATGATCCGTCTATAATTACTGAACTTACCGCCCCAAACCTTTCAACTCGTTACTTTTTGCGCTGCTCTGGTGATTCTGTAGCTGCCATTTCAGGACAGGCGGGTGTTGGTATAGTGCTGAATTCGCGCGCCGAATCCTGTCTAATCGATTGGATTCCTTGTAATAGCAGGATGTGCGCAGTTAGACTAGCCACTAATATTAGACCAAACCCAAAATCTTCTAATCAGAGATGCTTGTTTATTGTAGCAACTTACGCTCCAACTAACACCAATTCCGACGACGAGAAGAACGCCTTCTACGACGATCTTTATGCTCTTTTGCGACGTGCAAAAAGCTCAGATATTGTTGTCTTAGCAGGAGATATGAATGCCAGACTAGGTCGCTTAGATGCATCTGAATCACAATTAGGTGGCATGTTTGGTCTTGAAAGCCAACGCACAGATAATGGTGAACGGTTTATACAATTCTGTGCACAATCTCGATTATTCATTAGCCGCACCTCCTTTCGCCATAAAAGATGTCAATGTGCCACATGGCGCTCGCCGGATGGAAGCCAACCTTCGGCCCAAATCGACCATATCGCCATAAGTGCTCGCTGGAGAGGTTGCATTGAGGACTGCCGCTCCTTTTGGAATACCTGCATACATTCAGATCATGCTCTTGTGCGATGTAGGTTCTCGTTAAAGTTCTCCGGTACGAAGCCGTCGAATGGGAAACGCATTGTGGTCGAAAAATTCTCTCTGCCTGCAGTTCAAGACATTTATAGGACCACCTTGAGTAACTCACTCCCAGTTGCTCCGTGTGCAACTGCCGATGAAAGGTGGGACAAATTGGCTGGGATTATTCGAGCCGCCGCAATAACAGCCTGTGAGACTACACAATCAACCCAAAAGTCCCACTGGATTTCACAACGCTCTATAGAAATTCTTCACCAGCGATGCCAAATACCACACGGTCCTGGGCACAATACAGAGCGTAGACGCGTGAGGAATGAACTTAAACGGAGCTTAAGACTAGACAGAGAAAGGTGGTGGCTAAATAAGGTCGAAGAAATGGAAATAGCAAATAATACGGGTAACGTGCGAAAACTCTTCCAACTTATTCGATCGACTGGGCCTACGAAAAAAGGAGTGAGTGAGACTATCGCTGAAATAGACGGTACTCTTATCACTAATAAGAATCGGCGCCTGTCACGCTGGGCCGAACATTTTGAAGAACAATTCAGCTGGTCGCCTGAAACAGAATCATTCCCTCACTTGAGGCAGTGTGATCCTTGGCCTGTTAGCGTAGATCCCCCTAATGATTTAGAAATTAAAGCATGTATCGAATCCATGAAACGATTCAAAGCTGCTGGCCCCGATGACATACCGCCTGCTTTGTTCAAAGAAGGTGGCCAAGTACTAATCAGCACATTAGGAGATCTCCTCCGTGAAGTGTGGATGTCAGAATCCGTCCCTCCGAGTTGGGGCGAATCAGTTATCATACCTATATTTAAAAAAGTTGTGCGAAGCTCATGCTCTAATCACCGTGGGATAAGTCTCACTCCCATCATTACGAGATTATTAGCGTCTATATGTCTTCGAAGATTAACATCGCATAGGGAATCACAGATCCGAGAGCAGCAAGCTGGCTTCCGACCTGGCAGAGGCTGTGTCGACCATATTTTTACTCTTCGACGGATCTTAGAACTGCGGCACACCTATCGACAGCCGACAATAGCCATCTTTTTAGACTTCAAAGGAGCATTTGATTCAGTCGATCGAAATGTCCTGTTTAACACCTTGCTGTGCAAAGGCGTTCCACAAAAGTATGTCAACATACTACGTGCACTTTATGAACATACATCCGGATGCGTTAAGGTTTACAACGAAGTCTCACCCAAATTCCACACTACAAGTGGCGTCCGACAAGGATGTCCGATTTCTCCGTTTTTGTTCAATTTCGTAATTGATGCTATCATGGAATTATGCAGCGACGGTGCCCCAGCCTTCGGAGTTCACACAATGCCATTCGGCAAGCTTCTCGACTTGGACTATGCTGATGATATAGTTCTGCTCTTCGATTCGTACACAGATGCACAGGCGATACTGAACAAGCTATCTAGTATTGTGCCCGCATTTGGAATGCGTTTTGCACCCTCTAAGTGCAGTGTTCTGTTGCAGGACATCGACTTATCAAACAGCACTTTATTACTTGACAATCAGGCGCTTGCAATTGTAGATCGCTTTACGTACCTCGGCAGTTGTATCAATAAAGCATTCGAATGCGTCGGCATCGTTAGATGACGAGGTATCGGCAGGCATTTCTAAAGCGACCGTAGCATCCCGAAACCTAGGTCACCTCTGGCGTCAGAAAGGAATGTCTCTGTTACTCAAGGGTAGAGTCTATAAAGCAACAATTCGGGCTGTGTTACTGTATGGGTGCGAAACCTGGACCCTAAGTAAAGAACACATTAAGCGTCTCCAAATATTTGAAAACGGATGTCTCCGCAACATTCTAGGGGTTAGCTGTTACAATCGCATACGCACCGATGCTCTCCGAAATAAGTTGTTCGGTAGTAATGTTGATATAGAGAAGCAAATCAACCTGCATAGTTTACGGATGCCGGACCACCGACTTCCGAAAGAGATTCTTTTTGCGACGCCCCATCCTGATTGGCGTAAATCTTGGGGAGGCCAAAGCAGGCACAGCGCGTCTTCCAGGCTGGTGCCCCGCGATCAGATTTCGCAATGGCTAGTTGCGCTTCAGGATATGTCCAGAAACCGTGTTCAATGGCGGTCTTGCACTAAGCATCTTCTTGGAGTGTTTGCTTAACCTTGTATGTTGTCAAGCGGAGTGACGAGAAAAGCTGTATATGATGCATGACAGTGAAAGCCGTAAGGAAGCTGCCATGCTGATGTCGCTCTACTCGTTCACGAAACTTGTTTGAATGCATGTTCAATTCGAGGTGTAGGCATCTCTACCCAGTTTGTTTGTGCTTACTCTTCTATAGATTCCGTAGCTATTTAAGTGCCCACCCTTCCCCATCTTTTAGGCTTTTACTTTTTCATGGTTGTGTGGCAGTTAAGCATTCGGTACGCGCTGCTGGTGTAATGCTGTCTTTGATGATGACTTGCACGCAACGGACTAGCACAGTACCCAGTGTATGAGCTCATAACCTGTGAAGCTTCTTGTCAAGGAAACCAACGATAAGCGTCAATCCTACGGCCCCCGATGACCTAATGAGGTCCACAATGCCGTCATGTGACACACTCGTTCACATTATATCTCAAGATTTCACACAGGACAATTTATGCCTTCAATTGCATCCAGCTTCAAATAGTAAGCCTCTCACCCTGCAAAAAATGAAGTACTCTCATCGACATTAGGTTGCGGTGAGATGTTGCTAAAACACTACATGCGCCGTTTACCAGTGTATGCTAAATTACTGTTGTCCTGGATAACTAAAGCGTTACTTATTCTCTGGAAAAGCGACTTGCTTTTGGATTCAATTCTACAAAGTTGCTGTAGTTTTCATGTCTAGGCCTAGGCGATCTGGTAGTATCTTAACTTAACCTACTTAAGGTCATCGACTGTAGCACTCAATTTGGAGATTTAATACAATAGGTATACGTGTTCTTTTTTTCTCTTCTGAGTTCAAAGTGGGTTAAGCAATTAAGGCAACGCAAGGTCAAGTCGAATAAAATAAACTTATAGTGATAAAAACACGAGCTTTGCAACACTTCGGGGACTCCTATATCCATTGAACTGATGCGAAATTGTGCGGCATTTCAGTACTGTGAAGGACACATGCCAAATTGAATTGTCAAAGGTAATAAGCTGCAAGCGGAAACGCACTGGAGTCTCACTGACATTTTATGTCATATCTATCTAAGCCTGGGCAACCTGACAGTTTTAGTCCAAGAGCCATCTTTGGCTGGATCCGGGTTTGTCATTATATACTTGCACGGATGTGCAATCATGCAGGATTTGTGTCGGCTAACATCGTGCTAAATTGATTGGCCAACGGTAGTGAGCTGCATGCTGAAACACGTTGCAGTCTCACTACCATTTCTATTTCCCACCCTTATATCTGTCTAGGCCTGGGCAACCTGACAGTATCTTAGCCCACGTGCAGTCTGCGACTGTGCGGCACTTTGCCTGGATCAGGCTTGTGCTTTCATACCATACCATATACTTGCGTCAGACATGCATTTTATAAGATTATGAAATGAAACGAGGCTGAGACAATTACTGGGCGATTTTATGCTGTTGGCCAAGGGATATCACACACCAAAATATATCACAAAATGGATTGCGAAAAAGAGCAGTTACATTGATTTCTTCAGGTAGAGTTGCACGTGGAGTTAAGCCGTGATTCGCCGTTCGTTATCTCTCGGCCTGGGCAACCTATCTCCCTTAAATGAATTCTACGACTTGTTGCTTTGTCCGGCTCAATACTTGTGATTTTGTATACACGTTTGATAACAGTTTGACGGGATATGTTGATCTAATTAGCCTGATAGACAAGGTCCAAAGTTTTGTTCGTCTAAGCTCTATCATTCTTTTTGCATCAGTGGTTCAAATGGCCAGGCTTCCCTGGGGATTAAAACCTCTTAATGAATTCCGAGTCAATGCTCAATCTGATACAGATATGTTGTCGTTCCGAATCAAAACAAGGCTGTTGTGATATAACACTAACAGTTTAGCGATGCAGTGCGTAAAAATGCTTAATCGGGCTTAGATAAGTTCGAACGCCAGGTAAACCAAAGATCATGAAATTATTGCAATGACTTAAATTTAAAGAAAATTTGACTACATACTCACTCACGAAAACAAATACAACACGAGTCCCAAATCACAAAAAAAATTCAAAGTAAAAATAGTTTTATTGGAAGCAGAAACATTGAAAGAACATTCAACTCAGGCGTAAAAGCCCAGTACAGACTGTGCAACATCGATAAGATTACTGATTTCGAACATTTATATACACATCTGAATAACACTATACAAATACTAAAGAGTCGATGGGATAGCCTCTGTTATATCTTTGCACTTCCGGTTCTTCTTTTCTTTGGAGCTATGTTTATGCTTCTTATGCTTTTTCTTCCGATGCACTTTTTCTACATCAGATCCGGGTTCACCAGAAAGTTCAACCACAAGGTTGGGGTGTGATTTATCAGAATTATCAGCAATTCTAGGAATCAACTAAAAATCGAATGTTACTTTTTCTCTGAAAGATGTTTGTGTTTATGCTTTTTATGTTTTTTCTCTTTCTTTCTCTTTTTCGAAGGGGGTTCGACGTCATGGGATCTGCATCAAAATAAACAATGTTGCAAAACTAACCCTTTGTCGTTTTCATGCAAACAATTTTTGGATTCGGGAACATTCCAATTAGATTCAACAGGAATATTGTTGGACCGATTAACACGTTCAAACTTTTCGGATTCTGAATAATCCTTCTGTGAACAAACGCCTTTAGATCCTAGAAAATATAGGTTCAAAACATCCTACCAGTTGATTCCGATTCCGAAACATCATATTCAGGCACAATAGAGAATTGTTGTGGACTGCAAAATTAAACAATTAATGGAACAGTTTAGCAGTAAAAGACTGTAGATAACCAAAATCGGACTGGTTTTAAACGTTTTAAATTAGATCCCCAATGTCGGTAGGTTGCCCAATCGCTTCCTACTTGTGGAGATATTTTTGTTATCCTTCCGATAGAAGTTGAATTTTTCACGGTAGTAACTGTTCTCTTGCAATTAAAGTATCTCGAAGTTCGCGGTTGAGCTAATTACACATTGCTTTAAGTACGTGCAAGGAGTTAGATCGATTGTGGAATGGAATATTGTGGTGCATCCTGGTCGCGACAGAAATGTAAAGTATTGTAATGTCGAGACAAAAGCGTATCCAGAAATAGGATTCATTTCTTGTGACGTAGCAACTAAGTACGATGTACAAGTCAAATTATGACTGAGACATTCAAACTTGAAGTATATGACTACATATACGTGTAACAAGACGCAGTTTCAAAACGATGAAGACGAATGAAGCAAAACAAACACGTAGTGGTGGGGTTGGAATGTCACACAAAATTAGTTATAATTTCGTATTGCCGATGATGACGTACCGAAATAATACACCACTACCGGATTCACAAAGCAAGACAACGCTCAGTTAATAATAAAGTATCGCGCAAATGGGACACTTTCAACCGATTTGAGCGTCATAACAAAAACCCTAATATTAGCGCCAATAGTATCAATCGAAAAATACAACGATGAACAAGAATTAGGATAGATGCCGCAAAGTACATCAAATTCTAAACCGTTCATCATTGATAAAAACAAGTACCGATATAAAAATAATTTCGTTGCGGAAAAAATAGAAGCTACTTGAGGTCAGCAACGTTCTTACTTTTTAATTGCAAACCCCAGATCGTGATGACGGTACATAGTCATGTTATACATACCAGATGAAAATTCGCTTGCTTTTCATAAAACTACTGAGGTGACTCACCTTTTATTATAGGTATGGCAATCTTCTCGGGCGTGTGGTTCTCTATTTCTATAAACTCGACGGCTTGTAGGAACAGATTCCAGTGGTGAATTGTACTTGTCTTTGTGCCTCGGTCGATCGACATCGACACGCTCACGTTCGTAGTAACGATTCTTTTCATGACGAGGGGATGCTCTCTCCTCTATTTCTGGCGCGTCTTCCAAACGGTGACGACGATAAGATGATTCACGCCTCACATGCCGTCGACTTTCAGAATCATAAATGCGTTGAACCCGATCCTGGACTCGATCACATGACGAGCGACGCATATAACGACGCTCTCGATCGCGTTTCCACTTATAGTAGTCTAATTCTTTTGCAGTACGAAGGGTTCGACCTGGACTCCGTGACCGAGTTCGACGCCGATGTCTGGGGGTAAGTCGATTAGAATAAAAACAGAACTAAGCTGCAGTCAATCGAGTGCTGGTTCATCCTAAAAATCGATAGCTAAAATCCATTGCTCCAAAGTCCGATTTAAAATACTAGGACGAGTTAACATTTAAGGATAGAGTTACAACGTTGAGATCAAAGAGAAAATTAGCGGTTTGTAAAGCAATTGACAAATACTAGTTATGGCAACCACAAAAATGGACAAGCTTAAACACGATGCAGTTACCTTTTACCAACAGAATGTAGCATTTCCATCTTCAAACGATAAAACTCTTCCTTTGAAAGCATTTTGTGTCCCTCCAGCTCTCGAGACGAGGCAGGAATATGCTGCCCAGCAACTATACCGTAGATGTTCGGGGTATTTACAAACAGCGAATCGACTAAACCTGTAGTTTGCGAAGCAGATAAAGCGGTACCGACAGACCAATCACTCCCTTGAAAGGGAACGGGCATCACGACATGATGACCAGTGACTGGGACCTGTAAATTATCTACACGCATGTTGTAAAGGGCGCTTAATAAAGGATTAGTGATCGCCCCGACACTTGGTAAAATACTCGAGGCAATTGCCGGTGTTGGGTAGCTAGTTGAAAGAAACTGAGTAATGGAAACAGTGGAATTCACTGGCAACAAGCTTTCGGCAGATCCCAACAAAGCGGTACTAGGAGGAGTTGCGACCACATCAGCACATGTATTCAAAGGTACAATAGAAGAATTGCCACTGATAGCGGCTGAAGCAACAGTATTTTTTGAGTCAATAGGAGGGGAAGATTTCATGCAAATGGATTCCGATTCTTCTCGAGTAATAGGAGATTTGACTTCAGCAACCGATTGTTCAACGGCGGGAGAAGGCTTCTTAGGATGCAGGGGTTCATTGCTTGGGAGTTCAGAATCCTCACCGTTGGTTTTGATACCATGTTTTGGCTTTAAAACGCGTCGATTGCTCGTCTACAGAAAATAGGATAAAAAAATATGCATACCTTTGGAAAGGAATCTAGTTTAAAAATGTCTGGCGGACTGGATACATCAGAATGGGGGACGACTTCTTTCGCTTGCCAATCACGAATCATACTTCGAACAAGCACGTTTTCAAACACACTGGATTCATGATCGGCGAGTGTTGCATTGCAATTGGGGCATTTCTGGGACCCCAACACTTGAGAGTCAAAAACATGTCCCATGATACAATCATTGCAGTACGTTGTGCCACAGCATGACACTAACACGGCGTCACGAAACAGTTCATTACATAGTGGACAAATGAACTGCTTGGGGGGTATTCTCTCCGATGGAACATATGGGGGGTTTTCTTCAACCGAAAAAGGTCTTTTATCTTTTTTCCCCTGGGCGTAAGCTTCACTAAAGAGGAATTATAGTTTCGAAAAACTTACGCATCTTTGATAGGAACCATATACTTTCCAGATTTGCCAAGATATGCACCAGGTGTGCCTGCGTCAACTTCTAACAAAAAATCTTGAGGAATTCCAGTAGGTCGCTTGATAGTTTTGACATCCATTATTTTACCAGTTTGATCTTTAACGCCAGGGCAATTATGAATCCAGTGCCCAGGTAATGCACATTTATGGCAAACATAGGTAGCCGGTGGCACGCCATATGGCTTGGCTTTCACTGTAAAACTAAACGAAATAAAATAGCATAAAAAATACTTTTTTTCCGAATAGTTTTCGGAAGAGCGTTCCATCATAATTTTGATCTTTTCTTCTTCGGAAAGGTTAGATTCCGCTAGGTTTACAAGCTACAGCGGTAAATAAACTCACAACATACCTTTTGAGGTTGTATGTCAGCGGCAGCATTCTGAAAAAAACGAAGAAATCCATTTTTTCACAAGATCTATACTTAGAAGAGTAAAATCCTTGGGTCGAAATGAATGTTTGGACTGCACTCAGATGTGATTCGTGCGCAACTGAATGATAAACTAACAAATCTGCAGGGCTTCCATTCATAGAACGTATACACAGCAGAAAAACGGCTAGATGATTACCTAACCGGGTAATATAACGACTATATGAACAACTTTGTGTTGAATCATTGACCATTGCCGAAGATGAAATCTTATTTAAATTCAATATTGCTGTTTTAAAATGGGTTTATTTTAGGCGATTTTCGCAAAGCATTTATTAAGACAGAAACTCAGCGAACTGCTAATGATAATTGCCATGATACCGTTCATCCATATGAAGCGTATTAGGCTGGCAATTCTGGGTGGACATTATTTCTACAAATTGGTCAGTTGTGGTTCTACACCAGTTGCATAATTCACAAAGGTAATTAACTTCGTAAAAGGATTAGCCTATGCACAAGTATCATTTTAAACTTGTCAATATTGATTATATCATCATCATCATGAAACACAAGTCTGGAGCCAGACAAAGTGCCAAGTTGATTATATGGTGTTCTTTGACTTAATCCCGGACATAGTTTATTAACAAGCTATAGATTCATCTTGTTTATACATATAGAAACATTTTGCCTACGTTTTGAACCTACTGTTATTGCACAGTTACCTCGGTTTGTGAGTAATCACATCGCAAACACTAGGTTAATTTAATATCTAAAAAACCTAGCAGATTGCAGAATCGTCACGTGCTGCGCATCAAATACATACAATATCATGAGAATTATCATTAGACTACGATTCGTATTTAGATAACAATAAGTAGTTTTTGGACGATGAATTTGACCAACATTTTTAAGTTTGGAAAAGTTTGTGCGAATAAAACAGACTGAATGACTTACTAGCTTCGCGCTGTCACGCCAACGAGCATCAATTGAGGCACTAGAAAATAATAGAACTCTGAACCAAGACATACGGAGCCTTTTTTCTGGGAACATCGGTGGTGAGCTTCGGGACACGACGAACAATGATGCTAGTATACTTCGGTATCAACTCCTCATCCTTCGTGTATGCTTTCCCGTTTGAATCTTCTAACTTTAGATCAAAGTCAGAAGAATATAAACAGCATTTGGTGCGAATGGCATTTTTAAGATCCTTGACGGATATTGAAGAGCCGTCAAACGGAATGGAATCAGTTTTAACGTTGGCTTTAAATTTGAAGTAGACGAGCGACGACATTTGAATCAGCTGATTGAAACCCGCCTTGAAACCAATATAATGGCGTTCGCATTAAAACAAATTATTGTTGTTGTTGTTAATGAAAAAATAAGTTATATAGAGAATAAATTGCATATTATTGTCGTTTTTATATTTAATGATGACCAACATTCTTGTTTTCTTCTAATCTAATTTGTTTTTCAAACTAATTAAAAGCATTTTAATTTGATGATATTAATCATTCGAGATGAACTGGGATTACAAAACTTCGCATGCCCCTGGGATTGCTAACGACTTTCGAGACTGGCTACGCTCCCGTGCACTTCACTAACACATAAAGGAACCAACTAGATTTCTTGATGGTCAATCTCCAACTCTCGACTTAGTTATTTCAACTGCTGAAAACGGTGTGTAAAAGTCGGTCTTACTGCAACCTTTTGGAAAGAGCTACCATGTAGTGTTAACCCGCGAGTTAATTTAACCTTTTGGTAAACCGACATTTAAGCTATCTCGTTGCTTTCATAGTATCGACCTCGTTGCCTATTGAAGTGTGCAGCCATACTTCCATAACAAAACAGTCCACGTGGATGAGATGTGATGTAGATCAAGAGAAACATCCTTTAACTTCGGATCGATTCGGTCGTCTAGTACGCATTCGCAAAAAGGTAAACCTCAATGGTGGTGAGCCTCAATTTCTCGTAGCGTACGCCAACGTGAAGCAAGGCGGGGGCGTTTCGAGCTTGCTCTCGCTGTGCGAATTCAGTTTGTTACAAGGAATCCTGCAATAACACAGTCTCCAAGATACACGCTGCAAAAGTCTTTTTCAAAACGAGCCTCGTCCAACGTTCCCATAATCATTCGAAACGATACCACAGCTACATTCAATCTAAAGTATCAACACGAAAAGTAATAAGCACCTAAAAAGAGACGTTTACTTTGCCGTCATTGCAAGCTTAGAAAAGGCTCACTAGATTTCCATGCAATTTCAAATCGTGTAGATGATAACAAGAACGTCTCTGCGCCATCACCGCATTGTGCACTCATTGAACGCCCTCTCTACAGTGAGCTTGCGTTCGAGGTACGCAATGCCGAGCGTATTTTGACGAACCTAGAATACAGCAGGTCTGCAAGGCACAATAAAATCAATTAATGAATGATTACATTGCTAGCTCCCAGAATAGCTGCGCCGATCACTGAACTTTCGAGAACTTCCTATGGACGGGAGAACAGCCGCTGTATTGCCTATATAAGTGAGGAGCTTCTTCGACAGTCAAATGTACAGTTCGGTTAGCCTCACTAGTGTACTATGCAAGTTTATGGAAAGATAGATCCACGACTAAACTTATGGATACCTGGCCGAACTTTCTATACTGGAAACTGTACAACACGGATTTCTTAATGATGTTACTAAGAGGATGGATGAATTGAGCGGTGGAGTATGATGATGTAGCTATAGAAGTTTTCTAGTTTGACTCTTGGCTTTCTATTCAATCAACCATGGGCTCCTGCATCTCAAAATCTCAGCCACGGGAGTGCCAAGAGCCCTAGTGTGCTGGATCTGCATATCCATCAGTGACAGTTTATTCACGGTCAGGATGGTTCATACATACACCGCATGTGCGCAAATAACAAGTTGAGGTCTCCAGGGCTCAGTCTATGGGCCGTTGCCCTTCCTCATCTTCATTGAAGATCAAGCTAACCAATTGTGCTCACCCTGCTATATATTCGCCAACGACGTAAAAACTATCTTTAAGTCAGACAGACCCGATGTGATAAATGACGTAGAAGCTTTGACCAAATGGGCGGATAAGGGGAACTTCCGCTTAACCTAGAGAAGATTCCATCGCTCTATACACTGACAGGTAACATAATTGTTTCTACGCCCACAAACCTCATGCGGTTCCGTAGGGCCAAATTTACTGAGGACTTGTGAATCATAGTCCCCACTAACTCTAAGTGGGCGGAACAATGTGTTACTGGCTCAAATGGCCAGAAAAGAACTTTCGACTGCGCTCAGTCCTCACATGCTTAAAAGCTGAGGTGTTGCTACCCATCTACGAAGCAATAGCTAGGCCACATCTAGAATATTGTATTCAAGTATGGATACCATATTACTACAAGTATATAGTGCAGCTAGAAAACGTACAGAATCTGGTCACTCGCAAGATTGAGGGATTGGCATGCATCATCTATAAAAATCATCTCATAGCATACGGGCTCTTTCGCTTAGGAGGACGCAGCTCAGGGTTGTCAAGAAATTTATATGTCTCAAATTCGATGACTTCTTCAGGTTTTTTCCTCAGGTTGGTACACGATTGCACATTCTCAAACTAACTAAACAGCACACCATGATGGAATCCGGAACACACTTCTCCTGCATTCTTGTAGTGAACGTGTGAAAATCAACCTCGCAGAACTAGTATCGGCAGCGTCAGTGAATGCGTTCAAACAATGGCTGGACGAACAGTTGCAAGTGCTCTTCTTGGATAATTACCAATAGAAATAAGTACCTCCTTTTTACCTGATAAAAACAAAAATGTTGTAAAAATTTTTGGAAAAACAAAAAGCGTTTCCTGTCTAGGTTTTTCGCTTTAGTTGGAATTGACTTCACTCCGTAGTCTTTTAATCCGATTGGATACAAAATGCATTAACTTTCTTAAAATGATTTGAGTTACTTTTTGTATACAGTAAATAAAGTGCATAGTCGTATTTTATTACGAAGTAAATTCCATAAACAAGAATATTTAGAAGTGAAGAAATCATTTCGTACGCTATTGTGAATTTTCAGTATGGAAATTTTTTGTTTTATGGCGAAAATGATATACTTCAGGCTTCTTGAAATCTAATTGTAAATCAATGTAGATTTTAACCTTCAACATTATTGTGTAAAAAGTCTAACAATGTATTGCAAAGAAATTTGAGTGCAATCGTAAGAGTAGTTTTTGGGTAACGTTTCTTTGCATTATGAATACACGATCAGTCCCAAACATATTCAAATCGATTGCTACAGCATTGTATTTTATTAAAACGAACAATAAAGTTTCAAATCATAGGATCTCCCATCTTTCCTAATATGTATGCTCAGCGAACTTTCAGTAATGGATCGTGTGAACGATCTTTGAATGCAAAGGAATTTGAGTGCAATCGGTAAGAGTAGTTTTTGGGCAACGTTTCACTTCTGACACAGAAGCTTCGTCAGACCAAGGGTGATAGTCAGGAGAGGGAACATGATTTAGTAGTAGTCAATTCACCACCACTTATTTGACCTTACCACTGAACAGCCTCGTTGATCAAGAACGCATGCGACTTTGCAGCACGCTAAAGTCGGCAACAATAGATGACGATGGAATAATGGTCAGCTTCGATGTGAGCGCTTTGTTCACCAACGTCGATACAAGTGCGTTACAACTAGCTAGACGTGCCTTGGAATCTGATGCCAGTTTGACAAATCACACAAACTTGAACGTCCAGCAAATTATCAACGGTGTATCGATCTGCCTAAGCATGAACCACTTCGTATTTAATGAAGAACTATATAGACGAAACGAAGGGTTGGCAATGGGTTCACGGAT